>JAODAL010017504.1:0-77549 GCA_025379985.1 Phyllomedusa bahiana
AATAGGTCAATATTCTTACAGAAAATTTAAAAGACTGAAAAAGTAAGCAAAAAGTCTTAAATTATTGATTCTAAAGGTAGTGCACTTAGGGAGAGATGTATGAAGGAAGGCGCTTCGAAGTGAATTGTCGAGTCTCGTTTTCAGTGTATAATGCGTCTGAATGTATGAAAGTGGTTTTTGTATGATTATAAATGGAGTCTAAAGTTCGACAAGCTTTGCCTATGTGTTAGGCACATTATGGAACTTAGGTGCATTGGTAATGCGACAAACATGTATAAAGGATATAGATAGGCTGGAAATAAGAGAAAAGTCATTAAATAGCATGTCAGTGAATAGAAACTATGGTACTGATCCTGCTTGGATCCTGCTTGGAGGACCACAGGTCCAAGCAATACCTGTGCTGTGCTGGCTCTTGCTATATGTAGAATAAAGGGTGAGAGCAGCAAAAATACATTTCAAATTTAATGTAGCAAAAATTAAAAAATCTGAACAACAACATCAATGGGTTGTTTAATGTAAAATTAGTTTTAGATTCTATTAAATTTAAATGTATTTTATAGGAGATATTTTTTATATTTTTGGGATATTATATATTTTTATATTAATTTTATATTAAATTTTTTTATTACATTTAAATAATTTAATTTTATATAGTTTGAAAATAATCAGAAATTACTTATTATTGTACTGGTGCAAATTGAGAAATATTGGACATTTTTGCCCCCTTACAGTAAATCTAGCTCCACTTCGACTCCTCAGGCAGACCACATTGAAATATATCTGTCTGTTCGAGCAGTAATGCGCCTAGTTTTGCCAAACCACATTCATATATGTGTCTAATATTATGAGTCTGGTGCGACATGCCCCCAAAACACCCTCAAAAGGCCCCCTCATGTTAGGCGCATTAGAAAGTGTCGAGTCTTATGAACAATGCGCCTAACACATTCATTAGGCACATTGGACATCGTAAACTGCTCACTTAGGCGCATTTTACGCCAGAAAAGGGTGAAAAACCCGATCATACATGTCTCATGTCTTAGTTTTTCACACATGGTTGCCCCTTTGGCTTCATTTTTGTGAATAATGGCACTGTAGAATCTGTAGTGTGCTGTTGTTTATCTGTGGTTGTATTTATATAATTTTAAAGGGCCAGATTAATTTTTATTATGTTCTAAAATGTAAAACCATAGAATTCTAAGAGGATGTTCTTTCTTTTTCTCATTACTTTAAATAGACAGAAATTAATTTACGTTTTTAGAGAATGGCAAGTATAATATATTTTTATTTAGCAGTAATATATTCATTTGGTAGTAATGGATGAACAACTTGCAAACCTGTCATCCTTTGCAAAATGCAATGCAGTTCAAATTCCAGTTGACTTTCAAATGATAATTATTTGTTCTTCTAGATTGTTTTGACTTAACTGCACTATGATCCACATGACTGAAAAAGGAGACAAAGTTTCTAAGAGCTGGATGACTAAGAGGAAAGTAAAATTGTTTTATTTATCAATTTAAAATAAAAGATAGTTCATAGAGACTTTCTGAAATTTGTCAATTTTTTATTCCCGTTTTTCCTTTTCATAAGATTTTATCATTCGCACTCTGCAGGCACTTATAAGGGCCAGATGTATGCAAACTGTCTAGGTCTAACACTCACTTTGTTGCCCATAGCAACTTATAAGAGCACTCCTTTCATATCATATAGTGCTCTGGGAAAATGAAAGGGGCGCTCTGATTGGTTGCTATGGGCAACAGTGAGTTTTAGACCTAGACAGTTTTCATACATGTGGCCTTTAATGTTTCGAGAGTGCTAACCATGCAATCTCTCTGGTATAAAGGAACAGCACTCCAGAAGACACCATGTCTAAATGATCTTTTATTCATAGTTAAGCATAAGTAGAAAAAGGCATAATTTAATTTATTACAATTAATTAAGTGTAAAAATCATTCCATCATCACAGCATGTAAGGACAGAGTTCTATGAAAATTGCCTTGGTCCTACTTATCAAACTACTAACAAAAAATGGACAAGTTCACCATAGCAACTAAAGTTCAGCTTTTATGCCTTAAACTACTATAGAACTGAACCCTGATTCTCTGAATTGAGCCACTTTTTGATAAATGAAGCTCTATGTCTATCAACTTGTGCATTTATATAATAAGATACTCATACATTCCAACTTTTAGAGATTGCTAAGTAGGACATATCCGACCACTCATTCATCCACACCCAAACATATGACATCACACCAGGTCATGTATCTAACCATGCCTGAACACATGACATCACACCAGGATACACCTCTTACCATGCCCCACCTAACACAATTATGCCCAGCTTCTTCTGCAGACCAGTGCCAACATAACAGCGGTGTTACTCGAGTCTATAATGGTGTATATATAAAATAATGCATTGTATACACAGAAATCCATACAAATAGCTGTAAGACAATGTTCTATGGTTGATACCTCTATACCTGGTAATACAGTGACCATATAATACCGCTATACAAGGAACAAATATCACTGTACTGTTACTGGCAAAACCAAGACTAATATTATCAAAGATGCCATTATACAATGATTGAATAATACAAAAACATCATGACCACATATCTCTATCCTCACATAGTGACTGAATAATGCAGCCAAACCATGAGCACATATCACCACCACAGAGTGACTAATTAATACCGCCATACTGTTCCTGAATATAAACCATTACACTGCTACCAATATTACTGTCATACAGTGACCCAATAGTGGTAAATATCAGTTGTACACAGGCACCCTGCAGACATATATTACCACCATACAGTGACTATATGAGTGTAGATACCAGTTGTATACAGGTGTACTGCAAACATATACTGTTGAAACCAGAAGTTTATATTTCCATATATAAAAAGACACAAATGCATATTTTCCTCACTATCTGACATGAAATCAGAATACACTTTAGCCATTTTAGGTCAGTTAGGATTAACGAAATTATTTATATTTGCCAAATACCAGAATAATGAGTGAGAGAGAGAGAGTTTTTAAGGCATTTTTATTACTTTCTGCAAATTCAAAAGTTTATATACACTAAGATTACTATACCTTTAAAGAATTTGGGACAGCCTATATGATGATGTCATGTCTTCGGAAGCTTCCGGTTTATTGGCAACATCTGAGCTAGAGACACACCTGTGGATGTATTTTAATGCACACGAGAAACACACTGCTTCTGTGTGTAACATCATGGGAAAGTCTAAAGAAATCTGCTAAAATATCAGAAAGAGAATTGTGGACTTGCACAAGTCGGGATCATACTTGGGTGCAATTTCCAGATACCTGAAGGTGACTCGTTCATCTGTACAAACAATTATATGCAAGTACAAACAGGGAGGGAATGTCCAGCCATCATATCACTCAGGAAGAAGACGAGTTCTGCGTCTCAGAGATGAGCGTGCTTTGGTTTGACATGTGCATATCAACCCAAGAACAAAAGCAAAAGACCTTGTGAAGACGCTGGCAGAAGGTGGTAAGATTGTGTTATTATAAACAGTGAACTGAGTACTGTATCAAAATAGGCTGAAAGGTCACTCGGCCAGGAAGAAGCCATTACTCAAAAAAAAACAAACATAAAAGCCAGATTAAGGTTTGTAATTGCACACATGAACCAAGACCTACGTTTTTGGAGACATGTCCTGTGGCCTGACAAACTAAAATTGAACTGTTTGGCCATAATGACCATCGTTACTTTTGGAGGAAAAAGGGAGAAGCTTGGTAGCCTAAGAACACCATCCCAACTGTGA
Source organism: Phyllomedusa bahiana (assembly GCA_025379985.1). NCBI lineage: Eukaryota > Metazoa > Chordata > Amphibia > Anura > Hylidae > Phyllomedusa > Phyllomedusa bahiana. Next base: position 3,803 of record JAODAL010017504.1, read on the forward strand.
AATACAGGGGTGGCAGCATCATGTTGTGGAGTTGTTTTGCTGCAGGAGAGACTGGAACTCTTCACAAAATAGATGGCATCATGAGGCTAGAAGATTATGTGGCAATACTGAAGCAAGACATCCGCCAGGAAGTCAAAGCTTGGGCGGAAAGGGGTCTTCCAAATGGACAATGACCCAAGGCATACTGCCAAACTGGTTACAAAGTGGCTTAAGAAAAACAAAGTCAACATTTTGGAGTCACCATCACAAACCCTGAAAATTAATGGGCAAAGTGAGCAAGTCAACCTACAAACATGGCTCAGTTACACCAGCTCTGTCAGGAGGAATGGGCCAAAATTCCTACCAACTATTGTGAGAAGCTTCTGGAAGGATATTAAACTGTATGACTTGGGTCAAATATAAACTTTTGACTTAAAAATGCCTTAAAAAATTCTCTCTCATTATTCTAGCATTTGGCAAATATAAATAATTTTGCTAATCTTAATTGACCTAAAATGGGTAAGGTTTATTGTGATTTCATGTCAGATAGTGAGAAAAACATGCATATGTGTCTTTTTATATAATGTACTGTATGTAAACCTTCTTGTTTCAACTGTAAGTGATTACAGTGCAGTTACAACCAGTGACTCACAACTTCTTTGATGGAAGTTGTTGTCTTTCCCTTTCTCTATCCACTCTAGACCATCATGCTGACTTCTTTTAGCCATGACTCATCCTGGCACAATTAACCACACAAATATCTGAGACTGCTTACTTTTCCTGCACCTATCTACCTGTTCCCACATCAGCATAAACTCCTTATGGGGTAATAGGTGGAGTATGAGGGGTTATAGGGTGATAGGTGGTGGTAAGTGGTTTATAAAGTGTTAGGTAGGGGTTGTATTTTGTATTAGCACTAGGCCGCCTAACACGATGACAGGGGTCAGGGATGGGAAAGGGGATACAGGCCACAGCTTTCAGGCATAAACTCCTGGGGAGAGACAGAGGACCAACCCCCAGAAGATTGAGGTGCAGCCATGATCTTTAGTGGTCCCCACTGTTTTTCATAAAAAGACAGCTGTAGCTGAATACTATCAGGATGGGAAGGTCCATGAATATTGCTCCCTTACCTATCTAAAAATACCAGCCCACAGCCGCATCTGTCAGACACCTCCATTACTAACACTGGAAAAAACAATAGAAAACCCACATAAAACAGAGAAATAGAAAAAAACTATTTATTTAAATAAATGTTCCATGACACTAGCCCTCGTTAACTGTTTTGTTTAAAAAAAATAGATGCAACAAATCTGTTGTAAACCAGAAAAGAAACCTGAAAAAAAAAAAAAAACCCACAGAAATCCTACAGATGGGGGATGGGCACCTATTCATCACCTGGGAAAGCTGGGTAACAACCTCAAAGGCAGGCACCCAAAAAAGCTGAGTGTCTGCTGGGAAGGTGGGGTACTCCCAGCTATTCTGGATGCTGGACAGCTAATGCATATTCTAGAAAATCTGGATAGACCATGAGAGGGGCAGTAAGGGAGGAGGTGAAAAATGCCAGTTACCTCCCTCTGCATAGGAGAGGTTGTGTGCACCCTCTAAAGCCAGTGATGACAGGGGAGCATCTTATGACTCTTCTTCGACACCACTACAATAAGAGCAGTGGTCATCGACTGCTAAGATTTCCAGCTTCCCTAGCCAGAATTCGGGAGAGTTGGCAAGTATGTACACACTGTCTGTGCGTCTCAAGGATGTACAAACAGTGAAATGAATGAAGGAGTCCCATAGATTCAGGCCATATGCTCTGGATCCCCAGGACATACCTCCACCTGGAATACGGGACTGTCCCACAGGATTTGGGAAAATTTGCTAGTATAAGTTACTAGCTGCATTTAAGGCTATGTTCACACGGCTTATTCTGGGACATATTTCAGCCCGTAATTCGCGCTGTACTACGCAAATTATGGGCTTAAATACGTCCCAGTCATTACGGTAATCCACAGTTCTCATAGAGAATTATGGATTACATCTCCTCTTCCTGCTCTCACAATACGGCGAGCGGAGAGAGAAGTGACATGTCATTTATTCACAGCGTATACGCGCCGAGAATAATGCATGTCTACTGGGCCGGCGGGCTGCCGGCCGCCCCGCCCCGCTCCCGCCCCTGTAAACACGCCGTAATTGCGGGGTGAAATACGTCCCGCAATTAAGCCGTGTGAACATAGCCTAATACTACTGATATCACAGCACTGGTCTCAAAAAGGTGTGGGGGAATACTAGGTCATATTTAATAAAAGTGTCTAACTGGTCTTTGTACCGAACACAGATCAGCTTTCATTTTTCCAGAGCAGTTTAAAAAGCTGAGCTCTGATTAGTTGCTTTGGACAAGGACAATCTTACTGTGAGATAATTTTCATAAAAGAGGCTCACTGGGGCACATTTATCAATACTAACACTTAGGGACACATGTATGAAAACTGTCAGGTCTAAAACTATTTCCATTGCCCATAGCAACCAATCAGAGCGCCCCTTTCATTTCATATAGTGCTCTGGAAAAATGAGAGGGGTACTCTGATTGGTTGCTATGGGCAACAAAGAGAGTATTAGACCTAGACAGTTTTTATACATGTGGCCCTTGGTATAAATTTAGACTATACAGTGTTAAAATGCAACACATTTATTATAATGTTGATAAAGGTGATACATGCTTATATGGTCTAATCTAACTTTACACCTTCTATTATTTGGCTTACTTTATGCCACTAATTGTGGCAAAATTTTTGCTGTTGAAAGTCATGTCCACTTTCCATGAAGCCACAAACCTTTTGTCAAGGCCACGTCCTTTTTGTTGGCTGACAGATTTGTCTAGAAACGGTCTAAAACATAATATATGTGGTACAAAGCTTGTATGCCTTGAAAATTTGGTGCAAATTGCGCCAGAATTCTCTGTACAATTGCCTTAATAAATATGCCCACTGTGTAAAGTTTTGGGCACCAAGTAGTTTCTTTACTGTGAAAGCAATGAGACTACTACATCAATATTTTTAGATATTTAGTTTTTTTTTTTTTAAAGCAGTCTACAAAAGTCAGAGAATATGTTCCTTGTGAGTTACTGGATTTACAAAGGAACCGTCAGAATTCCAGACATACAGTCTGTTTCAATACTTACGTGTATTAAAAAAAATAAAATAAATTAAAATAATTATGGTGTTGCCTAGGCCTACTTAATATATAGGTGCTACCATTCACCTTGTCAAAAGGATATATCACTACACAGTCTGATATCACCAGCAATAATTGTATACTGTCAGACTGGGCAACAGCCCAAGGCCTATGGTCTACTGAATCCACTACTGAGTAGTTTGCATTTATAATTAAACTCATCACTTCAACTAATTTACACTTTATACATTTTGTGTATGGTGTAAACATGCTCTAGTTATTGTGTTGAACTAATACTAGATTCTCACAGACTTTACTAAGCAGAACAAAGTATTCTCTTTTCTGTCTACAGGCAGTTAACCAGAATCACAGCCTATTGCCCCTAGAGGACATTAAAGAGGTCTTCAAAAACAGTGTATCTTCTACTTTCACAACACAATCAATAAGAACTTTTATTTCTTCCTTACCATTGAATGATTTTTCCTCAGTCTGGCTGCCAAATAAATGAGAAATAAACTGCTTTGCTGTAAAGGTGTAAACATAGCTGACAATTTAAGAATCACAAAAAATGTTGTACTTTGCAGACATCCAATATGTTATAATTGTATAAACATCTATTTCAACGAAGGCTACTAGTTCATTTTTAGGAAAGAAAATTCAAAGAGAAGATATAAATATATTTATACATTTCGGTTAGGGTCATATGCACAGCATTATGGGCCCCTGGGCAAAGCAATGCACGGGCCCTGCCCAAGCATATGATATCTCACCAGGCCAAGCTTCCAAACAAGCCCCGATATCACACCGCATCAGGCTACACCTCCTTCTACCCTCAAGAAAACCCAATTAAGCCTAGTTTCTCCGAACAGACAAGTGTGATTATCATGCTCTAAAAAGTATGGAGGCATAGAGAAGCACCAAAAAAGGTGAGATTGTTTGTCTAGAGTAGAACCCCATCTGAGCTGTGGCCTCCTTGGTGGATTGGCCTTCACAGTTTTGATAAAAAAGAGCCTCAGATGTTTATGTATATTATAGGCAGCAGAAATGGACTGAATAATTGATATATTCCGTGTTTATCTGTCTCTTGTTGTCTGTAGAGTCCTGCTGGTCCAGTTCTGTTTGCAAGTTTCTGGGCTCTGTAAAGGTATATTTATATAACTACATAAAAATAGCTATAACACAATTTTCTATGTATGTGTCACGATTTGCAAATTCCCCTGCCTCCTGTTTGAAAGCAACTTTGAGCCACATGTATGAAAACGGTCTAGGTCTAAAATTCACCTATTCGCCCATAGCAACCAATCAGAGCGTCCCTTTCATATTTCCAGAGACCTATATGAAATGAAAAGGGACGCTCTGATTGGTTGCTATGGGGCAACAAAGTGAATTTTAGACCTAGACCGTTTTCATACATCTGGCCATTTATGTTTCATCCTGGAGGTTTGAATTTGCTTCTGCTCTCACTACTGTACGGCACAGCTTAATCCCTGCAACAGGTCTTGCCCAGATTCAGTTGATTATCTCTGGCTGATTCCTTTAAACGGCACCTCGTTCAAGCATTCAGTGACTGAGTATCGGTGTTGTAGTGCTTGGGTCTGCTGCACTAACCTTAAGCCCTCTGTGTCCTGTGTCATACACCTTTAAATGTAACCCACCATTATTTCTTCCACAGTGGAGGATGTAACAAAACGTTGGAAGAACGTGTGTGATTGCTTCATCAAGTGGCACCGTGAAGGGGAGCGACGTGGGGCCTCTCCCCCCCGTTGGCCTAAAATCACCTACCATGATGAGCTGATGTTCATCTTGTCTCAGCGGGAACTCCGGCTGTAAGTACTAATTTACGTGACATATCATTGCACCTTAAAAAAAATAGAGCTTTAATATTTGTTTTTGTTTAATCGTATATCAACAGGCAATGTCGCTCGTGCCAGGCTGGAGTTCCTCCCAAGAGAGGGTGAACATCAGCAGAGGGAGAGTGACCCCATCCCCTTCACGGAGTCCAGCGCCACCTAAGCGGGTGGAGAAGAAGATCTGCCGTGACCCTCAGGGGTGGAGCACACCTCTGTGAAAGAAGCATCGGCTGCAGCTGCCTCTGCTGTCACCCCGGAGCTCATCCCTTCAACACGTCCCAGTTCTCCCCCACGCACGTCTTCCAACATCCGGGTTAGTCAAAGGACCCGCCGCAGGAGGGACAGAGATAGGGAGGGAGGGTCAGAAGCTCTATCCTTCATACGGCGGACAAGAGATCTTGTTTGTCGCTGCCACCACCTTCGATCCGATCGTCACGATCAGTACAGGATGTACTGTTTTGCCAGGGTGGCAGCCTTTGAATCACCCCAGCCTGTACCGGAGATCGGTGTGATCATCTCGTCCATGCGGTGGTTACTGGGCATTCCTGGTGCACCTCTTCCACCAGCACTTAGAGGGTCTTGTGTGAAGTTGTCCTTTCAGATCCCTCTTTTGTCCGCCCCCCCACCCATGCTTCCCATTCCTCCTCCACCTCCACCGCCTCAAGCCCCTTTCCAACATCTGCTGGGACACCTATGTACAGACATTGGGTGCCCCAATACACCAGCAGTGGGTACCAAATGCCCCACCTCCACAACCACCACCACCATCACAACCTCCCCAGTCTTTCCTTACCAATTTGATAAATTTTTTGATTATTTTTTTTTTATTTTAGTTTCGGGGTCTGTAAGGGCAATTTCGGCCCAGACCCTCTTTGTTATTTATGGTTATAATGTTATTTAATTTTCTTATATTTATGTTATTTCTGTTATTTTCTAAAAAAAATTATTCTTTTCTAAAAAAATTATGTTTTTGAAGATGTTGGGAAAGATTTGGAATTGGATGGTGGCTGGGGGGAACTTTGATTTTCTATATTGTTAAATTTATTTTTATTACATAAATAATATTGTTTTAGGCCACGTTCACACGGCTTAATTGCGGGGCGTAATTACGCCCCGCAATTACGCCGTGTGGACGGGGGCGGGGCGGAAGCGGGGGGCCGGCACTTCGCCGGCCCATAGACTATCATTACTAAAGGCGCGTATATGCCGCTAGTAAATGAAATGTCACTTATCTCCCCCGTGGCGGATTCGCCGAGCGGTGAGAGGAGACGTAATCCATAGTTCTCTATGAGAACTGTGGATTACCGTAATGACTGGGCCGTATTTCAGCACGTAATTTGCGCAGTACGCCGCAAATGACGGGCTGAAATATGTGCCCAAATAAGCCGTGTGAACATAGCCTTAAAGTTTACAGTTGTTGCGTCCATTTTATTTATCTATTAAAGAAAAGTAGTTCTTCATTAACAAATATATTAATGTATATTATTGTATATGTCAATTAACTATCTATATGGAATTTACATAGAAAGAAAATCAGATGTAAATTCTATATAGATAATTAAATTTCTACAAATGCTTTTGCACTCAGTACACTATGCAGCTTGAAAAACAGTCCAGAAACCGTTCAAAAACTTCTGGGAAAACCTGGACAAAATCAGTGGCAAAAACAGACTGATTTATGTGACAAAAAGGGTGCGTTCACACGGCAATGGACAAATACCGGTCGGTTTATCCGACCGGTATTTGTCCGGTTTGTGTGCATTGCACACGGCCACAGGTGGTGGTGGGGTGGCTGTTCTCCCCCTTCACATTGCCCTCCCCCTTCACATTGTCTTGCACAGATTCCGTCTGAAAACTGCCGGGCGGAAAACCCGTGCAGTGGGGACTGCTGCACGGGTTTTCCATAGAGCCCCATTGTGCTAATTTTCGGCCGGTTTTTCAGGCGGTCTGCAAAACCGCAAACTGCCTGAAAAACTGGCCGAAAACCCATGCCATGGGAACTTGCCCAAATAGTCCAAAAACCACTTGAAATGGATGGTTCTACCAAAGCAAAAAGAGAGCCGTTTTTGTCCTTTGCCGTGTGAATGCACCCTTAAGTGATTGCAATGCAGTTACACCTAGGAACTCACTGAAGACATCATCTATGACTGGAATTTCTCTTTTTCCCTTTTCTACTGTCCAGACCACCATGACTCATCCCTGCAAAATTTACCACACAAAAATCTTAGAATTCTATTTTTTTCAGCACTTCCCTACCTGTGGGGTGATAGGTGTGGAGGTTATGGGGTGATAGATGTAGGTAAGGAGGTTGTGGAGTCATAGGTGAAGGTGAGAGGACTATGGCGTAATACGTGGGAAGGTTATGGGGTGATAGGTGGAGATGAGAGGACTATGGGGTGGTAGGTGCAGATGGAAAGGTTATGGGGTGATAAGTGCAGGGTATGGGGTGATACGTGGAAAGTAGTGATAGGTGGAGGTGAGACGACTATGGGGGGGTTGTATTTTATGATGGCATTAGGATGCATAACACAATGGTGGGGAGTGGTGGTTAGTGCACAGCTCACAATCTCATTGGGGGAACAGAGGACCATCCCCCTAGGGATTGTGCTGCGGCTGTGGTCTGTACCCCCCAGAATCATATTTTGCAGGTTGAACCCCCAGAAGATATCTCAGGACCTTCAGGGGATGCAGGAGATGGAGTTTAGTACTGTCATATTTAATATAATCTGGATACACCCATCGCCCACAGGTAACATCCAGCTTTCCGTGCCACCTTTGGGGGATGGAGTGTCACCCTAATTTCTTGGACGCTGATTAGGCTATTGCCATAGACAATCGCCAGAGTCTGTCTCCTGCAGCCTGTTTCCTGCCCCCTGCAGCCACCAAAGACAGACCGCAAGGGGCAGGAGACAAGAGCAAGGGACAGGAGACGAGAGCAAGGGACAGGAGACAAGGAGGCTGTATCCAGTTGGAGTCTGTTGGAGACCGACTGCAGGGGGAAGGAGACAGGGAGAAGAGGGCAACTTCTACCCCCTGTGGTCTGTGTCCTGCCCTCTGATACCACCAAAGACAGACTGCAGGTGGCAGCAGACAGGAGAAAGGGGCAGAAGACAAGTGGGCAACTCCTACCCCCTTGCACACTCAAATACTGTACACACCCCTCCCCTGCACACTCACAACCCTCACCCACACCCATCCTCTGCACACTCATATACACACACCCCTCCCCCACACAGTCAAATACACATATCCCTCCCCCACACACTCATATATACACACATCCCACCCCTGCGCACTCATATAAAACATACAAAAACACCCCTTCCTCTATGCACACTGCACACCCACTAAGCCCGCCCCTTCTCACAGTAGTGCTCTGGTGCTTGTTGCTATTGTAGCCTTCTATGCAGGAAGCCATCAGAACAATGCGCCGGTGGCGCTGTCAGTGGCTTCAGGGCAGCGTCAAGCATGGTGACTAACAAATACAATACATAGCAGTACAGCTAAAAAAAAAAAAAGTAAAAGTGAGGAAAAAAAGTGTAAAAAAAAAGAATAAAAAAAAACATAATTAAAATAAAACACGTACAACGCCCTTTCCCCATTACAAACGGCAATTGCCCGCCAAAAGATCAAAAATACAAAAGTACACATATTTGATATTGCCGCATGCGTAAAGACCTTTAAATCTGTTATGTTATTTAACCTGCATGAGGAACACCATAGAAAAAAAAAAAACCTGACTGAATTGCGATTTTTGTTCATCCCACAGCTCATTAACCCCTTAAGGACCCGGCATTTTTTTTTTTTTTTTGTGACACGTTCGTTTTTCCCGCCTCGCCTTCCCAGAGCCATAACCTTTTTATTTTTCCACCTGCATAGACATATGAGGGCCTTTATTTTGCGGGACAAGATGTACTGTCTAATTGTGTTACTCACTGTACTATAGAATATACTGGGAAACCACAAAAAAATTTCAAGTGGGACAAATTGTGAAAAAAAAACGTATTTTTGCCATGTTTCTGGGTGTTTTGCTTTTACGGCATTCAATCTTTGGTAAATATAATGTGTTATCTGTATTTTACAGTTTTATATGCATCCAGAAATACCAAACATGTAGTGTTTCTGTTATGTGTTGGTACCGTAAAAAAATTTCAAACATTTTCTGCCTTTGAGATTTGCGCCGCGGCGCCATTTTGTGCGTCCAATAACTTGTTTGTACTAACACCCACGGACGTCAGTGAGGGTGCATTTTTTGCGGGCTGAAGTGTACATTTTATCGCTAGCAGTTTGGAAAGCATGCGTCTTTTTTATCACTTTTATTCCATTTTTTGAGTGTCGTAAAATGACCAAAAAACGCAATTTTGGCGTTTGGAATTTATTTTCTTCTGCGGTGTTCAGCGTACGGGATAAATGATGTTATATTTTTATAGATCGGACTTTTTCGGACGCGGCGATACCAAATATGTATAAATTTTTTTATTATTTTAATGATTTTATTTGCAAAATGGGAAAAGGGGGGTGATTTGAACTTTTAATACTTTTATTTTTGTACTTTAAAACTTGTTTTTTTTAACTGTAACATTGAGTTCCCCTATGGTGCTTGACCACTAGAGGGTGCAATTAATACAGTCTAATGCATTGCATAGACAATGCATTAGACTGTACCAAGATGGCGGTTTCCCCACTTCCTGTCTACGGCCGGAAGTGGGGCAAACCGGGACATGGCAGTGATGGGAGCCTTCACAAGGCTCCCCACTGCCGTGTCCGGGTGTCGGATCGCTGCAGCTATGCTGTGGCGATGCCGATCAACCTGACGACCGGTGTGCGGCACCGATCGTCATTCATTCAGACGCCGTGGCCATCTTTGCCGCAGTGTCTGACGGGTTAAATAGCGCTAGCGGTCGACACCACCCGCCGGCGCTGTTACTGCCGGGTGTTAGCGGCAAGTGTCAAATGGTCTCTATGAGTTTGAAAAAAAAGTCAGGAAACATCTTAATAAATGTACTAGATCTCAATAAGGGGCACTTATGTAATCTTATTGACAAAAAAAAATCATACAAGGTTTTTTGCCTCAATACGTAGCAGACACTGTTTTTTCCTCTAACATCACTCTATACTAACAGCTGACCTCAGCATATTGTAATAGGAAGGACATTAGGACTGATATTGAATGGTCTGTACTACCATCCCTTTCAACAAACCTAACTTAAACCCTAGAGGAACTTGTCACAGCGGAGGAGTTTTTAGGGTGCTGGCAGATGTTAGGGTACTGGCAGATGTTCAGGTAAGTTAGTTTCTGGGACCTAATGAGCTAAAATGGAGGAAAACAACAAACAAGATGACTACAAGCTAAAAAGACATCACCCACAAGTCAAACAATATAAGAAAGAGTAAGTTCGAAAAGGAAGGCCCCACTACTTGGAGACTAAACCTTCAACTGAACACATAAGGGAGGCAGCTGGAGATTAGAGGGGTGAATAAGTGGCTCAGAAATTGGTGTAGGAAAGAGGGATTTGGGTTTTTGGAGAACTGGGCTGACTTCTGTCTTGGCTACAGACTCTATGCTAGGGACAGGCTGCACCTACATGGGGAGGGTGCAGCTGAATTGGGGGACAAAATGGCCATGAAGTTGGAGGAATATTTAAACTAGGGACTGGGGGGGGAGGATAACTACAGAGATAGCATGCAAGATAGTGAAGAGAGAGAGCTGGAAATTAGGAATAAAACAGGGGGTAGAGTGGAGGGAGGGGTTGTAGCAATAGTTAAATAGATCAGGGAGAAAGGAATAAAAACTGAAAAAATCTAAATTACATGCTGACCATGTAATGACCAACAAAATAAATGAACTAAAATTACTAATAGCTGAAGAAAGATATGACAGTGGGGAAAACTGAGACATGGCTGGACGAGAGCTACGACTGGGCGGTTAACTTACATGGTTACAGTCTAATTAGAAGGGATCGAAAAGACCGGAAGGGGGGAGGTGTCTGTCTCTATGTAAAATCCTGTCTGAAGCCAACACTGCGGGAAGATATAGGTACAGGTAATGAACATGTGGAATCATTATGGGTAAATATACATGGGGGTAACAATAACAATATAATACTAATAGGGGTCTGCTATAGGCCCCCAAATATAACTGAACCCATAGAAGATGTACTCCTCAGGCAAATAGATGAGTCAGCTAATCAGAAGGAGGTTGTTATTATGGGCGACTTTAACTATCCAGACATCAATTGGGAATCTGAAACATGTAGCTCTCATAAAGGAAACAGGTTTTTGTCAATAACTAATGATAATTACCAAATGGTGCAATAACAGACTAGAGGAAAGGCCCTTCTAGACTTAATTGACTAATAGGAAATAGTGACCATAATATAATAAATTTCTGTTTATCCTTCAATAGAGTTTTTTGTCAAGGACCCACAAAAACACTGAATCTTAGGAAGGCTAATTTTATTCTGCTTAGGGAGGTTCTAAACCGTATTGACTAGGACAATGTGTTTAAATATGGCAGAACAAAAAATAAATGGGAGATATTTAAACACATCCGAGGCTTCCACTGTGAGAGGTACATACCTTATGGTAATAAAATAATTAGAAACAGGATAAACCCAATGTGGATCAACAAGGATGTAAAAGAGGCAATAAATAACAAAAAGAAAGCGTTTCATCTACTAAAACAGTGGGGTAGTGAAGAGGCACTAGGAAGCTATATGGAAAAAAATAAAGTGTGTAAAATAATGATAAAGGCAGCAAAGCTGGAGACAAAGACGTATTGCCAAAGAAAGTAAAACTAACCCCAAAATATTTTGTAGCTATATAAATAATAAAAAGATTAAAACAGAAAACGTTGGCCCTATGAAAAATACTGAGGGAGAGACAGTAGAGGGCGATGAGAAAAAAGCAAACCTATTAAACACTTTTTTCTCCACTGTATTTACTGAGGAGGATGACCTTCCTGTTGAACAGAGGGATGAGGTAAACTGCAACTTAAAAGTTTCTTGTCTAACCCATGAAGAAGTGCAGCACCGTCTTAAGAAGATTAAAATAGACAAATCCCCAGGTCCTGATGGTATACACCCACGTGTCTTAAGGGAGTTAAGTGAGGTCATAGACAGGCCCCTTTTCTTAATATTTATGGACTGTCTAATAATGGGGTATGTCCCAAAGGATTGGCGCATAGGAAATGTGGTGCCAATATTCAAAAAGGGGTCAAAAAGTGATCCAGGAAACTATTGGCCGGTAAGTTTAACCTCTGTTGTAGGTAAAATGTTTGAAGGTTTTCTCAGAGATGCTATCCTGGAGTATCTCACTGAAAATAAATGTATAACCACGTTCCAGCATGGGTTTATGAAGGATCGGTCCTGTCAGACTAATCTCATCAGCTTCTATGAGGAAGTTAGTGCTAGACTGGATCAGGGTGAGGCACTGGATGTCATATATCTAGATTTTTCTAAAGCATTTGATACAGTGCCACATAAAAGGTTGGTAAGTAAAATGAGAAAGCTTGGACTGGGGGAAAATGTGTGCAAGTGGGTAAGCAGCTGGCTCAGAGATAGAAAACAAAGGGTGGTAATTAATGGTGCATACTCAGACTCGATCCCTGTTACTAGTGGGGTACCACAGGGCTCAGTATTGGGCCCTATCCTCTTTAACATTTTCATTAATGATCTTACACAGGGATTTACACAGTAGAATATCGATCTTTGCAGACGATACTAAGCTCTGTAAAGTAATCAACACAATAGAGGATAATGTGTTATTACAAAGGGATCTGGATAAGTTGGAGGCCTGGGCAGAGAAATGGCAAATAAGGTTTAATACAGATAAATGCAAAGTTATGCACATGGGGAAGAAAAATCCATTAAATGACTACATGTTAAATGGAAAAAGGCTGGGTAAAAGTGACATGGAGGAGGACTTGGGAATCCTGGTGGACAGTCAACTTAATTGTAGCAGCCAGTGTCAGACAGCAGCTGCCAAGGCAAATAGGATCATGGGGTACATTAAAAGGGGCATAGATGCACATGATGAAAACATTATTCGCCCACTATACAAGTCACTGGTTAGACCATACATGGAATATTGTGTACAGTTTTGGGCACCAGTGCACAGGAAAGACATTGTAGAGCTTGAACAGGTAAAAAGGCAGGCAACAAAAATAATAAAAGGACTGGGTGGACTACAATACCCAGAAAGATTAGCAAGATTAGGGTTATTTAGTTTAGAGAAAAGACGGTTTCGGGGGGACATAATAAATATGTTTAAATACATCAAAGGTCAATATAAAGATCTCTCCCAAGATCTATTTATACCCAGGGCTGTATCTAGAACAAAGGGGCATCCTCTACGTCTCGAGGAACGGAAGTTTCTACATAAACATAGAAACGGATTCTTTACTGTTAGAGCAGTGAGACTGTGGAATTCTCTGCCAGAGGAAATTGTCATGGTGAATTCACTGACAGAGTTCAAAAAGGGTTTGGATGCATTTCTGGAGCGTAATAATATAACAAGTTATAGTGTCTAGGATTCTGGAGAGGGGTCATTGATCCAGGGATTTTTCAGATTTTTCCGATTGCCAGTTTGGAGTGGGGAAGGAATTTTTCCTTAAAATGAGGACAATTGGCTTCTACCTCATTGGGGTTTTTTGCCTTCCTCTGCATCAACACGTTAGCACAACAGGCTGAACTGGACGTCTTGTCTTTTTTCGGCCTTACAAACTAGGAAACTAGGAAAAGTTACTTTCTGCTTTCCCACCATGGCTCCCCCATGTAGATGGAACTGAATAACATGAATGAGCAGCACCCTGCTCTCCTCTGCAACCTTCTCTTCATGCCAGAAACACAGGTCCCTCTAGGGTAAAAGAATCAAGTCATAACGAGTGAGACTTAAAAATCTTGGTTCATATGTAGAGAGAGTAAATCTGGACTAGATATCCCACAGTAGCTCATAAAGTTTAATACATTTGGTACATGTTGAGACTTGGATAAGTTTTTATTTCACAAACTATTATTTGGCTTATTTTGTCCTAATATCGTATACCATAATTGTAGCATAATTGCACCCCCATTTACAGGATAAGAAATTTACAGTTGTATACAACAGTGTTGCAGATATGCAGAAGACATGACGGAAGAACAGATTCAGGAATATTCCTGAGAGCATAACTGATAATTAGCTTACATCAGTTTCCACATAACTCTTTGTGACCTTACTTTCAAATACAACAGAAAGAGAACTAATTGCTGGAGCCTACAGGGATCCCAAGCCTAAAAACCTTTCACCAGCAACCCCATGGGATGTATTAGCACTTATCCACATTTTACAAATGTAAAGATTCACTGCTACAGAGGCAGATACTAACAACAATCCGTCAGATCACTTTAATCAGACTTTCTCATATGCTGGTCTATCCCCTGATACACTGACAAGAAGGAAACATGACCAAAATCCTAAGAGAAAATGTCGGCTGTCTCAATCAAGGCTCCTGTTAAGTTGATTTCATTTAAAAATGGAATAACTCATTCTTTTTCCTCTCCTAAGGAAGCAGCTGACTTGCTTCCTAGATGACCTCTTAATTCTCCACCAGATGGCATCAAATCATCTCCCAAGAAGCAACCTGTGACCCTTTTGTAAGATTGGTCCCTCAAAGATCTCCAAGAACTTCTAATACTTGAATTATCCTTCACTGTCATCAGTGGGAATAGGTACGGTTCTCTTCCTTTGTGCTTCTTAATTAAAGCCTTACAAGTCCCCTCAACACAAAAGCAAATAGCCATTCTCTCTGAAATCAAGTTTTCAATCCATTTTTAATGTGAGAATCTCAACATTAAAATATCCAATTTGTGTCTTTCCTGTTCCCTTTTTTAATTAGCTATACTACCTATCATAGCAACCGGAGGCTCTGTCCACAAGACAAGTGTTTTAAGTCAGAATTCACTGATGCCAGGTATTCACAAGTTAGTTATATCTCCTTTTAATTAACCTGGTAGTGTCAGACCCATTTTCCAATTTTGGCTTCCATTTTTTTACTCCCCTCCCTCCAATACCCATAACTGTTTTATTTTGCTGTCACAATAGCCATAGTAGGTCCTGTTTATTGTGATAAAGTTGCATTTTTCAATGTCGCAATTTAATGCAACATATAGGGCGACATGTGTGACATGTGCGGTGATGGGCGCTTTATATATTTTTTCCAGTTTTTAAAATGGTGCTTTCTAATTTGATTTTTTGAACTGCGCCTTGGCGCAATTTTTTGGGGGCCTGGTTTTTGTTTTGATCTGTTTTATTGCGCCTGTGTAAATTCTTGCGGGCCCGGGGGGGGGAAAAAATGAGGGGGGTTTTTTTGCATTTGCGTACATTTTCTTTCGGAAGGGCCCGGGGTTTTGCTAAAGTAAATTTTGGGAGTTTAGGAGGGGTTTGTCTGCTAGGGTCTAATTACAACCTTTTATTGGCCCAAAAAGAAAAGAACTGGGGGGGGGTTTTTTCCCAAATTTGATGAAATTTTGTATATTTTATGGACCTTCTGTGTTGTATCTTTAAGCCCCTTGGGGGAAAGCTTTGGGGAAACGGCGTCGGAAAGGGTATCCCCTTTCCCTTTGGGAGTTCATCTCCTAATTCCGGAAAACACTTGGTAATGTATTGTGGGGGTGGGGAGGTTTTGGAAATTTTTGTATGCCCATTTGATGTGCTATTTTTTATTTAATACCTTGATCGTAATTTTTAAGGGCACTTTAATCTAATGTTAAATATTATAGGTTTTTAACCCCTTTTTTTCGGAATGGGTTTTTGATTTTTTATGCCCCCTTTTTTGATATTGGGCCCTTTTTTTTAAATTTTTTTTTAGCCTTAAAAATTTTTTAAATATTTGTGACACATTTTGTTTTTAAAAAATTTCTTTTGAATTAAAAAGTTTTTAAATTTTATTTTCCCCATGACTTTTTTGTAATTTTTTTCTTTTTTGGTTTTAAATGTTTATGTGATATAATGATTGTTTGGAAATTAGGATTGGCCTTTTTTTGAATTTGGGGTTTTTAGTTTGTGTGTTTTCTAGGTGGGCCATTATTATAAATTTCGGATTTTGGGGTTACGTGAGGTAAATGGTTGTCACAATATCTCAAGTTTTTTTGGGGAGGAAAAGCAGGTTCCAACTCCTCTGGGGAAATTGAGACGGCTACTTTTGGGGAAGTCTTATAAAGATTTGTTGAGAAAACTTTCCGTTTGGGGGAACAAAGCTGCCTTTTGAAAAAATATCTTTTCTAAGAATTTAAATTCCACCTTTGGGTTTTCGGGTACCCAAATGTTTCCTCTTTTCCAGTGGATGATGGGGTTTTCCCTCTAGATGGGAAGAAGGTATAAAATTAGTTCACGGACTTTATTGAATTACTCATTGGTTTTGGAAAAAACAATTGGAGAGTTTTGACAAAATATTTCCCCTTTACAGGAAAAACTAAAAGAAAACTTGCAGGTATAATCTTGTTAAATTTTTAAAATCATTTTTAATCTGATTGGAAAAAAAGGGGGAAGGAATACAGAGTTTTAAATCCAAGAAGTTTCAACGTGATGTTGTGATTACAAAAACAAAAAAACTTTAAAAAGGAATTTTCAGGGGAAAGGGTAAATCTAGTCCCCGATCCTCCCCTTTAATCTTGGGCGTGTTGTCCTTCATCCAGATCAAATTTAAAAGGAGTGGAGCTGTTAGACCCCAAACCAAAAGAGTAAGAATTTCTCCAATAAGAAAAATCTGCGTTTCAGAACACATGAATGAAATTGAAGGTAAATAACCTGTCTGATATTTGGGCTAAGCTCGGGAATCGGTTCTTCTCTTGGTTTATTTTTTTCTCAGTTTCAGGTTTTGATGATTTTACCTTAAATTTAAAGATTTTTTTTCTTTTTGCCCTAACTTTTATTGAAAAAAAAATTTTTCTAAAGTGATGTATCTTTTGAATTTTTTACCCCAGGAGAGATCGAAGCGCTCATTTTTTTTGAAAATCATTCTCCAGGAAAACAAAGTACAGGCAATGAAAAATTTTTCCTTTATATTAGCCCAAAATCCAAAGCTTTTCCCACTAAGAGGGGCCCAAATTTTTCCAAAAAATTCGTTCGGTCACTTTTGACGAATTTTTTCCGACAAAATTTGTTTCGGTCCGAATTACTTGGCCCCAAATCGCGTTAAAAAACAGCTATTTCCAGGTGACAGACCCTGCAGGGTGTGTGGGAAAACGTTGTGCATCTTAAATATGCAGGGGGAGCTTGGTTTGGTTTTTCATACAATTTTGTGTTTTATATGACACGCAGAGACTGCCACCGCTCTTAAATAAACTTACTTAAAATCCCGGGGACTTGGGGGAAAAACTGACCAAAAAAACTAAACGGGAAATGTAGCCTGATAAAGTAGCCAGGGAAAGCTGGAAAAAAAACAAGTGAAAAACCAGGTTGAACATTAGGAGAGAGTTGGAGGTAAAGGGGCGGCAGCCCAGCACATAGGTCAGACAGTGGACAAGCTTCTGGGGGGTGCAAAACAGTACGGGCCCACAGAGGGGGCACAATAAAACAGTGTGGAGGTACGGTAGACACATGAGGTCAGGCATTGGCCAATACATTCTGGAGGTGGCAAAAAAAAACTTAGTGGGCCCAATGGCACAATACAAGAGTGGGGGGCAGGGGCACAGCACATGAAGCAGAGATGGGCACAATAACACAGTGTGGGGGGTCACGGCAGCAGCCCACAGCAGCATGAGGTCAGACGTGGCAAAATGACTTCTGGAGGGGGAAAAAAAAAAGGAGTAGGCCACAGAGGGGCAAATTGACAAGATTTGAGGGTGACGGCGGCGGGGAACAACACAGGGGTTCAGAGAGTGGCACAGTGAACGTGGGGAAGTCCCGGAAAACCCCAGCAACAGCAGCAGCAGCATGGGGTCATAGACGGGCACAATACAGAGTGTTGAGGGGGGTGTAAATACCAGTCCTTAAAAAGGGTGGTAGGGAAGGGGAAACGTCGCAATGGGGGGGCTTCAGGGGGGGTGGCGGCATCAGAATAGTGGCTGGGGCAGGTATTTTTTTAAACCCAGAGACGCCTAAGGTTTGGGTGTGGAAACCTGGCCGACCCACCCTGATTATTTTAACAAAGGCAGTCGTTACTTTCCCATGGCAAGCTTTTTTTCCCTTGGGGTAACGATGACCCCCCCCACTGAAGACCCGCTTACCAACTACTGGGGGGGCAGGACAGCTTCTCCACTGCAAACTCGGCAAATTGTGGCCAACATCCATTTGGCGCCCATAGTCCAGCGGATCTTCAAACTGAGGTGGCAGAGTGCTGTCCAAGTGGGCCCCACCTGTTGGTTGGGGGACTGCCCCGGGTCCCTGCTGCTTTTTGCGGCGACTACCCTCCTCACTAGGCGGGTAAAGGAAAGCTGCTCTCATATCCGACTTGGGTTGTGCTGAGGAGCTGGTATGCTCCTACCCCCCCCCTCCCCCCAGCCGGGGCATATCGGGAGCGGGGGAAACCCCCCCGGTCAACCGTCAGAGGAGGGACGATGCCACACATAGGCAGGGGCCAACTGACTACGGAGTATTTCCCCCTAGTATTTTAAAATTTGCCTCCTCTCAATATGGGAAAAAGGCCCCATTTTGGGGCCGGTAGCGAGGGGCCAAAAGGTTGGGGACCAAATCATCCCCTTAGGATGCTGACTATTCGGCTGTCACTAGCCGGAAATCAGCATGCTGCGGGGCCCTTGGACAAGTACTCCCAGGGGCTCAAGCCTCCATCTCCACTGTATACTGCCCGGTGCTTGCGGGTATTGCCTATCTCCTCATTAAACTACCTCCTCCAGTGCCCTCCTCTCTTTCACCTGGTAGAAAATCCACCATTTACCAACAAAGCTTTTGCCCAAGCCCTCCTCCTCCCCCCCATTTTAGTCCACCCCACTCTTTGGCCACGAGATGTAGTCGCCCCATCTCCAGTCCCCTCCCAGAAAACTGGTTCCGTTTGCATTTGGGGCGGAAAAGCCAACATCGATTTTTTTGCCTGCATGACCGGAGCAGTTTCCCCACCTGTGGACTTCGTTCCCAGGCAACCAGGTGTAAACTGCTACACCGCTGGCCTTACAATGGTATGATGGGCAGTATTTTTGGGGCTGAGATGGGGGGGGTGGTGGGGGAAAAGGAGGGGACATTGGCGCAGGACCCACATTTTGAAACGTGGAGGAGAAAGCGGCGTTCCTGTCCAAGTTTTGGGTGTGCCTGGCGGGAACACATTCACCCAGTGGGCCGTAAAGGACATTTCGGGCCCTGACCTATTACAGCTCCAACGTCCACGCTGCCGTGCATCTTGGAACAAACCCGATAAGCTCAAGGCTGGCCCATTTTTTGTTTACATATTTTTTGAAGTCTGGGACTGCCTTTTTGGAAAAGAAATTACGGCTTGGAACTCTCCCTCTCGGGTTGGCCAAGCCATTAGTTCTCTGAACGGTGCAGATCCACCATTTGGAAAGGGGGGATGCAGTACCAACAACCTTGGACAGGACCGGGCAGCTGCCCGCACCTTAGGAGGGTTGGACGCATACTGTTTTCTCTTTGCAATCGCCTCACTGAACGCTGCTGGCGATGAGTAGCGAGAGCGGGGCTTGGACCGGGGGTGATGTCAAAGAGAACAGCTCCCTTCTAAGAGGGGGTAGAGCCTTGACTGGCTGCAATGGGATGTGTGCCACTGGCCGCTGCTGTGCTGCGGCGGGAATGGACCACCAAATCTGAGCCATTTCTCCCAGGACTGGAGGTCCCCTGCTTTTTGACGCAGGGCCTGGGGCCAACGTTACTCCCTGGCCACGCTTCACTTTATGCCCCCAATTCCACATATACCCCTATTTGGCTCTTCCGGTGTCTTTGCAAAAAAACGCCACACCGCCGAGTATTTATTTTACCGCCCCCTCCCCTGATGACTAAAACCCCCGCTGGCCCCGTTGAGCCCCCCGTGCCGCTATTTTTGGACCTGCGAAGCGGGTTTTCAACCCGGCCCCTTGGCCCCGACATCGCACTGCTGCTATCCTGCTGACTCCACCCCACAACCCCCTTGCGGGGGGCGCCGCTGCCTGATGCCAAGCTGACGCCCTTTTTTCTCCTGACGATATGAGCCTTTTCTTCCCCCGGGCCCCCCCCCAAAGGCGGTCGGCTACATCATCATCTTTTTGTGTATCATGTCACGCTGTCCCATCCCCGGGTCTTGGATCCCGAGGTGACCCCTACAACATAACCCCCCCCATGCCAACTCTAAAAATCTATACTTTGCCCCCCCACTGAAGAAAGCGGGGGGATTTTGGCCCCTTTTCTTTGCTCCCAAGTAGTGCTGATGCCCCTAAAATTTGTTCATCCTCGCTATATAGGGGCGCTGGCCAACCACATAGTAGTCCTGTGGGGGAAACCGGAGGGGACAGAGGCGGGTGAGGACGGGTGAGGGCCGCTGACCCGCCCCCGGGCCATGAAAACAAAGGGTTGTGTTGACGTTCCCCAACTCTTGGCTGGGGGGTTTTGGGTCAATGTCATTGGGAGGAAGTGGGGGATGACCTAGTAAACCCAAATAAAAAACCCTTGGGTTGCTAAAAACAACACAGGGCCCGCTAGATGACACACCCCGTTCTGGCCTCACCGATGCCCCCTGCTGCGCGTCCCCTTGCTGTCTGCAAAGGGGGCCTTTTCCCGGGAATGTTTGTGCCACTGCCCTTGCGGGTGCAGAGCCTGCCACTCTCTGTTTGACATACTTTTTTGTTCAAAATGTACGACAGTTTGAGAAGATTTTGTTTTTTAAAAATTTACCCCCCTGTATTTGACCCCAATGAACCCCAAAAAAGTAAAAGTTGGGGTAACCCTTGGATAAAAAATTGGCTCCACAAAATGGGCCCGGAAAAATTGACTTTTATGTGCTTTTTCAAAACTCTTGTATTTTTCTGAATGTAAAAAGGGTTTTAATTAACTTTCGGATTGAATTATGTACAGAACTTCTGTGGGGGTGAAAAAGAAGTTTCCTTTACGGGGCAACCCGCGAAAAAAAAAATTAGTTAACCCCGGATGTAATTGCGCCAAGAATTAGCCACCCAAACTATAGCTTTAAGGGTTACAAGGCGTGTTTTTTAGCTACACAAAAAGAGATAAAAAATTTAATTTAAACCTTTTTTTGTGAAAAATTGGTACGGAAAAATGTATATATTTTGGCGGGGAAATGACGGGTTTCTTGGAGTCACCACAGCTGAAAAAAAACGCTTATTAACCCCTGGATGTAAATTGCGCCAAAGAATTGAGCCACCAAAACTACTAGGTTTGTAGCGTTTTACAATGCCCTGTTTTTTTACGCTACACAACAAGAGATAAAATTGTAATTAACCTTTTCTTGTGAGTTTGGCCACAGGGAAAAGAAATATATTTTGGCGGTGAAAAAGACCGGTTTCTTGGAGTCACCACAGCTGAAAAACAACACTTAATTAACCCCTGGATGTAAGTTGCGCAAAAGAATTGAGCAGCCAAAAATGAATTTGGTATTTGTATTGTAAAAAACGATGTTTCTTTAAATGAATACAAAAGGAACTGGCTTAGATCCCCCTTGGATATTCAAATGTGCTGTGAGCAGATGGGAAATTTAAATGTATATGCAGCTGCAGTGGACGCACACTGGATTTCAGATCCAATACCCAAAAAAAATCGGGAATAAAACGTCAAGAGAAGCAGTCTCTGAGACAAGCTGAGACACCCCCAAAAAATCGCTGTATAAAAATCAGTTCTTCAGTAAGATCTATCAGCCACAGCAGCACCTTCCCTGATCAGTACAGTGAGAGGAGTGTGAGCTCCCAGCGTCGCGCCCGGACTTATATAGTGCGGTGACGTCACAGAATCCCGCCGGTCTCTTATTGGCTTTATCTCTGCACAGTCATGCAGGCTATGCCTTCTTCCTCCCAGAGTTCTTTTCCCCATGTAACGCCATGTGCTCGCAGCCTTTTTTATCAATGAAAAGCACACTTTCGTTCACCCGAAGTACCCCAAATTTTCGACTTCGTTCAGAACCAATGTTTTCCTGAAATTCTAAACGAATTCCACTTCGTTAGAATCAATTCGCCCATCTCTAGTTTCCACCAATGACATTAAGTCCATCGGTTGACATGTTTGTCAATTAGTTATTGAGGAATTGAGAAAGTTTCCAGCAAAACGGCGTATGATAATTTGACAAAACAGCAAAGGATTGCTTTGCATGAATTGAAGTCAATGAAAGAAGTGGTCATTAAACCGGCCCGTTTAAAGGGGGAAATGTAGTTTTGTGGCCTGTGCCCATGTATTGAATCGGGGCTAATAGACAACTGAGGATGTAGGTTGTTACAGAAAATTGGATTGTAACCCCATCAAAAAGGAATTGGATAATTTTTTGGAATCAGCATTTTAAAAGTGGTATTATTCCCAAAACCACTTTGATGTCTATTGTACAACCTACCCCTGTGCCTACATTTATTTACTACCCAAGATCCATACAAACTTAGCATACCTTCAGGGCGTCTAATTGTATCAGGATGGGAGCTATTGAACGTTTGTCGTTTTTTTGGATTTTTAAACTCGTCCTTGTGTGGAAACTTTGCTTCATACATTAAGGATTCGACTGATTTTTGAAACGACTTGACGGCATCATCTTGGAAGATGATATGTTTCTAATTTCATGTGATGTAGAATCTTTATATACATGCATACAACATCATCATGGTTTGCAGGCTTCAAAATTCTTTTTAGAAATGAGGAATTTGAACCGAGCTTTGATTGAGTTTCTTTTGATTCTTTTGGAATTTGTGTTACATCACAATTTTTTTACGTTTAAGGACAAATTTTATTTACAGACACGAGAACAGCAATTGGTGCCACTTGTGCCCCCTCTTATGCAAATTTAATTTTGGGCCTATGGGAACGGAATTATTTTTTTTGGTGATCAGGAGGTGTTCTATGGACAGATTATTAGGTGGATGCGGTTTTTTTGATGATATTTTGTTTATTTGGCAGGGTCACGGACAGATTTGGATTTATTTTTTACAGAGCTTAATTCTAATGATCTTAATATTCGACTTACATATGTCATCAGGGCGGACCTCGTTGGATTTCTTGGATGTAGGTATACAAGTATTGGATACTGGACATATTACTACCAAAGTATTTAGCTGTAAATTCATTGTTACATGCGTCTTCATTCCACCCAAAACATACTGTTTTGGTCAATTCCTTAGGGCAAGGAGAATATGTGATACAATGTCAGCTTTTGAGGATGAGGCAAAGGTCTTGCGAAGTCGTTTCAGACAGAGAGGATATAAGGAGGCTCATATTGAAGCAGGATACAAGAGAGCTTTGAATTGTGAGAGATCTAAATTGTTGACCCCCCGGGCTCGTGATTCAACTTCTGGTGAAATTCTGTTTGTGACTAATCACAATACACAATGGAAAAATATGAGGTCAGTATTTGAAAAATATTGGCCTGTGGTTAATACAGATCCTGATTTTGAGTAAATTCTTGCCAAAAAAAAACCCCGTATAGTAGCAAGAGGAAGTAAAACATTGGGTGATTTGTTGGTATGAAGTAATTATGTACCTCCTCGATCAAAATTTATTTTTTATTCATGTGGCCCTAAATGGGGTTCTTTCCCATGTGGAGCCTGTTCAGTTTGCACTCAGTCAGTATGTACCAACATTTTTGTACCTTCTGATGGACAAAGGGAGTTTAATATTGTCCATTTTTTGAATTGCAGATCCTCAGGAGTTGTCTATTATCTTACATGTCCTTTGTAATTTAATCTATAAAAGGAATGACAACTCGTGAATTGCGTGTCAGAGTTCAGGAACATCTGAAAAGACATACGTTCTGCATCTAAACTTCAAAGTCATCAATTGGAACTGATATCGAAACTGAAACCGGTGGCAAAACACTTCTTTGAGAAATATGATTGCAAAGGACACCTACTACGTTTTTGAGGCATTGATAAAGTCGCTTGGGTGTAAGAGGAGGGGATTTACTCAACGTTTTTGGAACAGGTGGAATGCAATGGATTTTCAAATTACGAACAAATTCACCAATGGACTTAATGAAAGATTTCTTTTTCTCATTTTTGTAGAATTTTGAGTCAACCTGTTATTTTCTTGCAGTATATATTATTTATATACTTTTTTAAAAATATAATTTCTGTTTTTTATTTTAAAATAATTTTCTGGTCCTATATAGCTTATGTGGTGTATTGTTATATTTTATATGTAAGGAGGGAGAAAGGGGAAAGGAATAGAAAAAGGAAAAACACTTTTTTTTTTAAATTTATTTATTTATTCCTCCCACCCCCACTATTTTTCACTTTATTTGGTTTGGGCATGTTTGGTGTTTTAATAAGTATTTTATTAATTGTTTCCCATTATGTAGGGCGCGTCATAAAGGGTGATCACTTATTATCCAATTTCTATATTGATATAATTATTATGGTCAGAATTTTTCACTTTAATCATACATTTAGTATGATTTTATATAATTTTTTTATATATTCATATTTTCATCACACTTAAATTTCAGGCTACACCTCTCACATTTAGAATGACCTTGTCCTTTCACTTTTTTTTTTTTGCCTGTTGAATAGCTCTATACCCATAACTTCTTCTGTGTGACTCATCCATGGCATGAAAGATGGAAAATGTGCCTTTGCAATGTGTCTATGTAGATGGCTGATGGGTACTCAATAATTATGTAGATGTCATTCTCCAAACATGGTTTACACCGATGAGTGAAAAAGATGACCTCAAATTTCTTGTGTACACAATTGTTTGATTTAATCGTTTTATTTACCACTTTGGGATAACTGACATAATCGGCACAATACCTAATCAGCTTCCTGTATCTGTGAGGCTCTATTGGAACATTGCAAAATAGACAGTAGTGCTTTGTATAATATACGTTGGGCAAATAATAACTGCGAATAGCTTTGGGGTTTATATGAAAGAATTTCTTTTTTAATATTCACTTCATAAAAATATTCCCCTCCCCCCACTTTTTTCACTTTATTTGGTTTGGGTATGTTTGGTGTTTTAGTAAGGATTTTTTTTTTTTTATTTTTTTTTTATTATGTATGCATTATATAAATGTGATCACTTTTATTCACAATTCTATTATTGATATATATTAATATGGTTATGGAATTTTCACATTAATCAAAACATACTAATAGTAGGAATCTTATACAATTCTATTTTTATTTTTATCACATTATATTTCAAGGCTACCAACCTCTCACATTTAGAAAACCTTTGTCTTTTCACCTTTTTCCTTTTTTTTTTTTCCCCCCTGTTGAATAGCCCTAAACCTATTAACTTCTCCTGTACGACTCATTCATGGGCATAAAACATGGGGATGTGCCATGGCATGTGTCTATGCAGATTGCTGACAGGGTACTAAAATAATGATGAAATATTCATTCTCCGCAAACATGGCTTACACCAAAGAGTGAAAAAGATGTCATAAAATTTCTTGCGTACACAATTGATGATTTAATCGATTATTTACCACTTTGGGATAACTGACAGTAATCGGCACAATACCAATCAGCTTTCTGTATCTGTGAGGCTCCTATTTTACGTGCAAAAATAGACAGTTAGGGGAAATAATAACTGCCCAAAAAGCCTTGTTTATGTGAAAAGAAACTTCCCTTTTTTGCTATTTCATTTCAGTAATAAAGTTTTTTTTTTTTTCCTTTCCTTTTTGTCCCTCCTAACTCATATATAATAATTGGAGCACACTTGAGAATTATATTTTTTGCACATGACATTGCAACATAGTATATAATTGTGACATAGGTATTATATTTTAACAATAAGCATTTAAATTTATAGGGCGCTCTTTTTGTATGTGTGGGGCGCATGTGTGCTCCGTTTACTATGGCATCTATTTTTTGGTTTGTATAAGGCGCACAGTGACTTTCAGTTGTCATGGGGGTGCTCTTTTTTGACTGCGCCGGCGCGATTTCTTATGATGCGATGCGGTGATGGGCGCTTTATATATTTTTTCCAGTTTTTAAAATGGTGCTTTCTAATTTGAGTTTGTGAACTGCGCCTGCACACCTTTGGGACGCGATATGTTTTGATCTGTGTATTGCGCCTGTGTAAATTCTTGCGGTGCGGGGAGAAAGTGAGCGATGTATTTTTGCATTTGCGTACATCTTTCTTCCGGACACCGGAGTTTTTCTAAAGTAGTGCTGCAGCTTTAGGTAGGGATTTGTCTGCTACGCTCTAATTACACCTTCTATTGGCCAATAGAATTAACTGGGGTGGTTTTTCAATTAGATGATTAAGTATATATATGGACCTTCTGTGTTGTATCATGAAGCCTCTTGAGAAAGCTTGGCGAAACGCGTGTCGAGGCTATCCCATTTCCTTGGCAGTGCATCTCCTCCATTCCTGTATACACTTGGTAATGTATTGTGTGTGAGAGGTGTGGCATTATTGCATGCCCATCTTGATGTGTCTATATACTATTTAATCACTTGATCTCTAATATAAGACGCTTTAATACTAATGTTAAATATTATAGGTTATACACCTTAGATGACTTTCTATATTCAGATGGTGTGATTTGTATGCCTTGTTTGATATGGGCATTATTTTTAATTGTTTTTAGCCTTAAATTTGTACTATTTGTGACATATTAGTTTTTAATATTTATTATTAAATTAATAAAGATTGTCAATATATATTTTCCTATGACTTTTTTGTCATTGTATTCTTTTTTGGTTAACATGTGTGAACGGGGCTGCGCCAGATATCTGGTGTCTTTTCAGCCCGATATCAGGCACAACTCCGTTCGCTACATTTTTAAATGGCCCACACACCATTATTAGAGACGTCATGGGAGATACAGTGATGCCTAACTGGAACCCAGCCCACTGTCCCTGCCTACTGGACGAGCTGCCCTAAGTGGCAGCCACCAACTGGGCGACAGTCCCTGCGCTGCTAAAGTGCTGGGCTGTCAGGAGGAAGAATAGTCAGACAGTCCGGGTCAATAACAGATCAGTAACGTCAGGCCAAGAATCAGAACAAAGAGAGAAAACGGTAAACACGCCAGGGGTCAGAAACACGAACGGGAGCAAAGTACAGAATCAGAGGTCAGAAAACAAGCGGAGGTCTGGTACATGAGAAAGGCAACCGAACAACAAGCACAGGCAACTAAGGCAGCCAGGAGAATATCACAGGTGCCGCACTCGGCCTTCAGGGAGTTTTAAATGTGGTTCCCAGATACTGCCCCTGCAGCTGATTGGAGTGGCCTCTGGGCCCTTCCATTGGCTGCTGCTGCAACACGCCCTCTGTTCAGAGTGGCCTCTGTCACTCCAAGAGCTAGCAGCAGAATGTTTATCCGGGTGGGGTTGTAAATCAGCTGCTGCAGGCTGTTGCTCCCTGCAGCCTGAATGCTGCCTAGCCCTGACACATAGATTTATAGCTTCGCTACAGCAATTATAGGCACATTGCTGCTAGAACAGGTATAGCACTTTCAAAGTGGTTTACCTGAGCCAGAAATGTCGCCTGAGCACTAGAATGCACCTGATTAATAGTGGGTAGAGTGGGTTTATAAATCAGGTGCATTCTAGGCTATTATCATGCGCATGAAATTTGGCGTTTATACGCCAAATTTCATACATGCCACCCATAATGTTTAGCGGAGTCACAACAAAATTGTTTTTTGGAGGTGCATATTTTTACAGATGTTGTTTATGTTGTTATCTCTAGTCTGCAGGTTGGTACTATACTGACGATACCAAATGTATATAGCTTTTGTTATGTTTTGCTACTTTTGAAAACTGTCTAGGTTGAAGACTGTCTTTGTTGCCCATAGCAACCAATCAGAGCGCCTCTTACATTTTTTCAGAGAACTATATGAACTGAAAGGGGAGCTCTGATTGGTTGATTTAGGAAACAAAAAGACTCTTAGACCTAGACAGTTTTAATAAATGAGGCCCACCATCACTTTAAAAAAAACTAACAAACAAATTTATTTTTCCTTTGGTACAGTTGTTTGATGGTTTGTTTTTTTCATGGGCATAGGTCTAGTTTTCATTACAATCAATGTTGAGTTTCTGCTACTTTTTCACTGTGATGAATAAATAACATAAAATTGCATTAGAATGGACCTTTAATTTTTAGTATTTTTTAATATCTTTTAAAATGTTTTTACACAGTAATGTTTGGTCCATCTGGGGACTTGAACATACGACTGCTTAATTTCTTGTACTTTTTATTGCCATGCTGATACAGCAGTATATAGTAATTACTAGAGATGGGCGAATTGATTTTAACGAAGTGGAATTCGTTTAGAATTTCAGGAAAACTTTGGTTAGGAACGAAGTCGAACTTTGGGGTACTTCGCGTGAACGAAGTGTGCTTTTGATTGATAAAATGGCTGCGAGCACATGGCGTTACATGGGGCAAAGAACTCTGGGAGGAAGAAGGGCGTATCCTACATGACATGTGCAGAGATGAAGCCAATCAGAGACCGGCGGGATTCTGTGACGTCACCGCACTATATAAGTCCGGGCGCGATGCTGAGAGCTCATACCACTCTCACTGTACTGATTAGGGAAGGTGCTGCCACGGCTTCTAATGATATCTATTACTAAAGAACTCATTTTTATACAGCGATTTTTGGGGGGTGTCACAGCTTTTCTCAGAGACTGCTTCTCTTAACGTTCTATTTCTGATTTTGAGGGGTATTGGATCTGAAGTCCAGTGTGCGTCCAGTGCAGCTGCATATACATTTTAATGCTATCTGCTCACAGCACATTGAATATCAAAGGGTGATCTAAGCCTGTTCCTGTTGTATTCATTTAAAGAAACAGCGTTTTTACAAGACAAATACCACTTCATTTTTGGCTGCTCAATTATTTTGCGCAAATTACATCCAGGGGTTAATTAAGCGTTGTTCTGCCGTTATGGTTCACCGCCAAAAATGGCATTTTATCTGTAGCATAATTCATAACCGAAGGTTAATTACAAGTTTTTCTGTTGTTGTGTAGCGTAAAATACACGCCATTTTAACACGCTACAAAGCTGGTAATTGTTGGCAGCATATTTCTTTTGCGCAGTTTACATCCAGGGGTTAATTAAGCGTTGTTCTGCCGTTATGGTTCACCGCCAAAAAATACATTTTACCTGTAGCATAATTCATAACCGAAGGTTAATTACAAGTTTTTTTTGTTGTTGTGTACCATAAAATACACTCCACAACACGCTACAAAGCTGGTAATTTTTGGTTGCTCAATTCTTTCGCGCAATTTACATCCATGTAACCCAAGCGTTGTTCTGCTGTTGTGGTCACTAAAGGAAACCTTCTTTTTCAACGCCAAAAAAGACATTTTACCTGTAGCATAATTCATAACCGAAGGTTAATTAATTACAAGTTTTTCTGTTGTTGTGAACCATAAAATACACGGCATTTTAAGACGCTACAAAGCTGGTAATTGTTGGCAGTGCAGCGAGCCGGGGTGGTGGAATGAGAGAGTGGGAGTGATGGTGATGAGGAGAGGGTTATGGTGGCTTGGCCTCTCCTGTATAGCGCTTAGCTCTGGAATGAGGGGACACACTGAGAGCTGCAGAGTGAGAGTGTGCTGTACCTGCAGGATGGCTTTTAGACTTGTCACGGTCACAGGTGGGCACGAGGGCTTCCACAGGAACAGGTTACTCTCTGGCGCTTCCCTGTGTTCTCTCTCTCTTCTGTGGGCTGCTGTAAAGGTTTTCGGGGGGGTTGCACCTGCGTGTAAGGTGGTCGGTGGTATGGACCTGTAGTTCCCCCCGGGGCCAACCCCAAATACTGCTGTCCGGCAATATGGCCCTTAAATGACGGTGTGGTCAGTGGGGCCAACAACAGGAGACAAGGAGGGAGGCAGTAAAACAATAACTCTTTTACTGAAAACTCAAAGGCACTTGAACATCCAGTTGCATACAGTTGTTAAAGCTGGTTGGCCTTGAATGGGTTACTGTCCCGGGTTTTGGAGAGAGGTGATGTGTGGAGAGACGGTCTGCCTCAGACACTGGTCTGTCACTACGTGTGGGACGCCGGTGGGCACTATGATCCTGTGATCCTTTTCCCCAATGGAGCATGAGTCCTTCCCCTCCCTGTCTGATAGGGAGCTTCCTGCCTTGAGGATACTAGGCCCGGGCCTTAAGCCACAACTTTCGGTTTCCTAGAGGTAATCCAGGGGTCCAAGTAAATCCTACCCCCTGAATCTGCAGTAAGAGATGGTACAGAGGCCTCAGTTATCTCTGCTACCCAATGCACTCAAGTCCTTTTACTTAGGGCTCCTGATCCTTAGGATTCCCACTGACAGTAATGAAGTACCTTGTATTTTCTGTAGATGCTCCTTCAGATCTCTCTCTCTCTCATGCCTACAGTTCCCTGTAAAACCTGTAGGTGTCACTGCTGCGTAGTGTTGTAGTGTTTCTAAGGCTTGTAACCCATTCTCTGCCTGCCAGATAAATACATAAAACAGTATATAGTAAAATTGCATGACATATCACATATACAAACCATATGTGGACGGGTTTGCCATCCAAAAGCCCAGCCACGGGAAATTGCGCTCTGTATACTACATATTCCCCCTCTGAAAATAAGCCGTCCTCGCGACGGGCTGGGGTGAGGTTGGAAACGGGAAACAAGCAATTATCAAAGGCACCATAAACCCATATAAAATAGGTGCAATATTTTGGGTTAGGCGTAGCAAATATAGTGCAAAAACATATAAACAACTTGGTAGTTATAGGGGGCCCCCTGCCCCAAAGGAAAACTCTCAATTGGCACTTAGCATAGCGTCCATATTAAGGCTTTCTGTAAACACATTGAAAGCAGGCTGCATTAACAGTGTAAGGGTAAGTATAGGGCTTCTGGCACAGCTCAGTACACACAGAGCCCAGGTATTTGTCCATAATTAGGAAGTCCCTTTATAGCAAACAGACGCTCTGTAGCACATGACCTAGGTAGTGTCCGTTAGAGTCTCTGGGTTGAGGTAGAACACTGAAGTAGGCAGTCCATGGCAGATTATAACTATTTCAAACAGTTCTGGGAATCTTGGCTAAACCCAGGCACATACTTAAACGTACTCTTAACTCTAAGTCAGGCACTAATCTTGAACATTACGTTACTATAAACATTTTCTAAATCAACAATATGACATTATAAGACAAATAACAATATGGCCAACAAGCCTAAAGAAACTTTTTGGGCTTTTCTGCTGTAATCTGGAACTTAAATCTGTATCTGATTGGGGGAAACCTTTAGTTGTTCTTTCTGATCTTCTTAATGGGGGGGGTTGCTCCACTACTACAGATAGTAGTTTCTGCTTCCTCTTCTCTTGAGTCAGCCGTTCTCTGGTAGAACTCTTGGAGTGGGCACAGTAAGAAGGGTCCCAGAAAAATGTACAATGGGTCAAAAATGTGGTTGGTACAGGAACAGATGGCTCTGAACTTTCTTCTGCCTGTAGACTAGGTTTCCATATCTTTGAACTCTGCGGGAAAATTTCCCTTCATTTAGGCAAATTTTTCAACCGATTGCGGTGCACGGTTTGAGGTTCTCTTCTTCCTTCGCAATCTTGTAGACCTCACCGTCTGGATATGGTACAGCCAATTGTGTAGGTTCAGCTTCCCTTTTTTGGATCGAGTTTACTTGTTCGATGATGAGTCTTTAGCCAAACTCTATCTCCTATTTGCATTGGCTCCAATCGAGCATGTAGGTTGAAATCTCTTGCTTGCGTCTAGCTTCTTC
The DNA here is from genome assembly GCA_025379985.1 of Phyllomedusa bahiana. Taxonomy (NCBI): domain Eukaryota; kingdom Metazoa; phylum Chordata; class Amphibia; order Anura; family Hylidae; genus Phyllomedusa; species Phyllomedusa bahiana. The sequence continues at coordinate 35,585 of JAODAL010017504.1, forward strand.
CATCTTAATGGCAACAATCTCCTTAGCTTCTTCCAGACGTCTTTGGTGGCCCTTTTAACCCAGGTGATTTCTGGTAAAGGTTTGACTGAATCTGGTACTTGTACTCCAAGACCAATTTCTGATGGTAACTGTCCTTGACGTCCAAACATTAGGAAGTATGGAGTATATCCAGTAGAACAATGGACAGTGTTTTTGTAGGTGTACACCAATCAGGTAGTGATTTTGGCCAATCAGCTTTTTGAGAGATCGAGGCTGTTCTCAACATGCGATGAGATCTGGTTGATCTTCTCACAGAGACCATTACCCTGTGGATGGTAAGCGGTAGTTCTCAACTTCTTGCAGTTGTGCGTTGACATAGTTGATGGATCAACGTGAGTCAAAGGCACCCTCGATCCATTAGATGTGATCAGGACAGCCGTATGGTAGGATGAAATTCTTCCAAAGCTTTTCCGCATTGTCTGAGCAGTCAAATCCTTTACTGGTACTGGCTACAGCAAACTTGTGTAGTGGTCAACTATGGTTAAAGCGAGGTATAGCCAGACCTACTTGACTCCAACTTTACATGGTCCATGGCAACAATTTGAAGAGGACGCTGAGTCTTGATAGGAATGCACGGAGCTCTTTGATCACGTCTTTCTCCTTTGGGTCTCGTGCAGGAAGGCGTTCCCACACCATTTCTCGATGTCCTGGCGCATGCCAATCCAATAGAACCTCCTACGAATGGTGGCTTGGGTCTTCTGTACCCCGAAGTTCCAGATTTGTTGTGGTACGCCTCAAGTACAATGTGGGCATCCCTACGAGGGATCAGCAACTGATGAATTTGCTCGCCCGATGTTGGCTCAAGAAAATTCCTCTGTAGTAGACCTGGGTAGATAAACAGGCGTTTCCTCGTCTCCATAGGCTAGTAGCTCAGGATAAAGGATAGTCTTGACGAAACCCCTGCGTGGTATCCTTTCCACTTTTGCGGGTAATCCTGGATCTCTCCTAAAACTCTACTCTCCTCTTGGAGGGTCTTCCAGGACGCGTTTCAGGATGCTGGTTGGATGGAGTTGATCTGGCATCCGATCCTGGTTCCAAAGACTGTAGTTGTATACTGGTGAGCAAAACGGTGTAGTAAGCAGGCATTTCAACTTCCTCCCATTCATTTTCCACTGAGCGGGTGGTTCCTCCCCTTCGAAGGTGGGATAAGGCATCAGCGTTGATGTTGACCTTGCTTGAGCGATACTTCACAGAAAAATTGAAAGTTTGCAAGTCTGATGCCCATCTTTGTTCCAATGCTCCAAGTTTTGCCGTGTTGAATTGCTAGCGGATTATTGTCATGAACCCCGGTGAAAGCGTCACAGCTAAATAACCCTTGAACTTTTCCGTCACTGCCCATACGAGTGCTAAGAACTCCAGTTTAAAAGAACTGAATTTTTGGTAAATTTTCCCTGGGCACCCCTTCGCAGACCTCCTACTTGCGTAGGCGATGACTTCTTTCTTCACCATCTTGTACCTGAGACAAGACTGCTCCAGAGGCCTAGGTGACTGGCGTCAGTGTACAACCGAAATGGTTTTTGGGTAGTCAGGATAACCCAGGATAGGGGCTGGTAAGCAGTCTTTTGAGGGTCTGGAAGGCAGTCTCCTCCCCGGTCAGTCCAGATAAATTGGTAGTTTCTTCTTACGAATCTCGGGGTGATGTCCTTTTAGCAGTCTTGCAGAGGTTCTGAAATCTGAGAAAACTGAGGGAGAATCGCGGGTAGTACCCAGCGAATCCGAGAAAACTCCTAAACTTCCTTAACTGGGGTTGGGTGTAGGCCACCTTGAACTGCCGAAAATCTTTTCCGGGTCAGGCTCACTCCTTCCGCGCTCACAATGTGGCCCAGTACTTACCTGTGGTTTGAGGAGGTGAGCACTTTGATGGCTGATCTTCAGGCCGTGGCTGAATCAGGATTTGAAGACCTCTGCCAGATGTGTGAGATGTTCCTCGTAAGTCCTGGAATAGACTATCACATCATCCAAATAAAGCAGTACACTCTCGAAGTTCTTATGTCCTAGACATCGCTCCATCAGCCTTTGGAAAGTAGCTGGGGCGTTACATAACCCAAACGGCATGCTGGTAAATTCGAAAAAACCCCATTGGTGCGGTAAAGGCAGTCTTCTCCTGATCCTCTTTTGCCCACTGGTACCTGCCAGTATCCACTGGTAAGGTCCAGGTAGAGAAGTAAACACTTTTCCAAAGCAGTGAGGACTCCTTGATGCGGGGTAGGGGGTAGGCATCCTTGGGGGTTTCACGCTGTTTAGTTTGCGGTAATCCACGCAGAAACCGGATTGTCCCAAACCTTCTCCCACACATAACACGAGAGGTCCGCCCAAGGGCTCTGGCTAATCTCGGACTATATTTGAATCTTTCATGTCCTGCAAAAGCTTCTTGACTGACGGGTGCATGGCAGTGGTAGAGGTCTATGCCGCTCCTTGATCGGGGGGGTGATCTCCAGTCTGAATGGTATGCTGCAGCAAGGTTTTTGCCAAAGTCCAGCGGGTGTTGGCTAAAGGGCTTTTTGATACTGGCATGCAAATGTTCAATACCCCTTTAACTGTGCAGCTGGCGTAGCAGGTCTCCAATATCCAGTTTAGTCCACCAGGGCTCCTGGGTCTTCTGCTCACGGTATCCACAACTCGAGCAGTTTGGCAGCAGGTAACTGCCTCTCCAATGACGATGTCTCGAAGGTGACCTGTGATAGCTTTGCCACAGCGTAGAATTTTGGGGGGAGTGGCTGGACTGTCACCAACATTAACTAAGCGAACGGCCCCTCCCCTTGAGAGACAGTGACTAGGCTCCTGGCAGCCTTCACTAGTGCTTGCTCCTTGATGTCAATGGGTTCCAAGAGAGCTTGATAGTCCTCTCCGCCAATGCCCCGGGCGTGCTCGACACCAAAGTACAGTTTCTGCATTAGGTTTTTAGAAGTACAGGTTTGGAATCGCATATACGTACTTTGCAGATTTTTCCAGATCCCCTGCTGAACTTCCCGTTGACACTGATGTTCTTGATGGCGCACTGAATCCCCTTCTGGGTGGGTGGTGAAGCTGTGGATAGAGATGCATGCAACAACTCGAGAATCTCACCAAAACAATTCCTCAGAACATTCATCCTAAAAACAACAGGTGGAAAATCATGATCCTCTACTGAAGTTTTTAATAACACCTTGCCTGGGCAACATAAGATTATAAACCTATAGTAGGCTCCCAGTAGCCTTGATGAGGGATGTGGTGAACAGAACTGCCAATAACATTAAGCCAGGGCTTAGGGGGATGAATTAAATCACACAAGTCCCAGTACTGTTCATAAGCATTTTTCTGAAAGGTAGTCACTTGAGACCCATTGTCAATAAGGGCCTCAAAGAGTACTCCATTAAGGGGAGACAGTTATTTCTCGGGGAGGAACGAGAAAGTACCAAGACCCCAGAGCCCATTCTCGAGATGGACCCTATCTGCTGTTCCCGAGGGGTTCCCCGCCCTCGGGGACGTGTATTTAACTGAAGCATGTGTCAGCAGAGTGTCCATACTTGTGGCAATAACGACAAGTAGGCTTAGGACGACTTGCCTTATCTGGTGCAGGTCCTTGCAGGGGGACCCTTGTAGACAGAGGTGGTGCATCTGGAACACTCCTGGGAGGATTCTCAGGGAAAATTGACTGCTGAGGCTGGGTAAATTGAGGTCATCTAGACGTCTGCAGAGAGTCCCCAACAGTCCCTTGGGCCCAAAGGGAAATCAGTTGCTCCTGCAAATGGGAAACAGCATCTGGGGTAGGAGCTTGTGCAGCCTGGATCACGGGTGGAGCACCTTGTGAAGGAAGCAAAGAGATAGGAATGGCAGGGCCCTTTTGGCAGCAGCTGGACTGCCTGACAGGTTGGACGGCCCTGGACGTCGTCCTCTCTCTAACACTCGAACGCCATCCTCTGAATTCTTGGAAAGGAGAGAGGGGGTTGCTGCTCTGCAAGCATTCTCAGTTGACCTTGGGTGTTTTCGGAGTAGGCTTTCCCTCTATGAAACGCTCCAACAAGGTTTTGGTCTGCATGAGCCTCCCCAGAGGGTTCCCGCTTGGATAATGGCTCCCATGGCTTCTTGGAGAGAATAAGCAAGTCTCTAAGTGATTCTCCAGGTTTCTGTCGCCTCTCAAAGAACCTCATCTGTAACTCCGACCCAAAGAACGCGCTTCAAACTCGGCTGTAATTTAGCGAATATATCCCCTTTACTGTCCTCCTCTCAGTAGGAGACCATGACTTGATCTCTCTAAGAGCAGGCCCCTCTAAATTTTCCCATCAACATTTCTACTTGCTGTTCTTGGATAAAGGATAACAATCCTGAAAGTGCCATCATCTGTTCTCAAAAGCCTCTAAGATATTTAGGGTCTCCGCGGACCGGGGCAGCCAGGGGGCACCCATGTAGTAGGGTAGAGTGAGAGGCATTGGGCCGCAGTGGTAGTGGCCCGGGACTCAGGGGAGTCGCTGTCCACTTGAAGAACTTGACATTGCCGCACTTTTCCTGCGTCTGCAGCTACACATTTCTGTCTCTTTAAGATGAGCGCACACGTGGAATGTATGACAGGCTCTCTGCACACACAGAACAACGATCACTGACACAGCTGACAGGAACGGTGAGAAACTCACTGGTGTCGATTAAGTAGCAGGAGCCTAAGATGGAGGCTTCCTTCTTATGGAGCGTCTGGGCGGGACTCCAAGCAGGGAGCAGACTGTCACTTCCGGGTTTGAGTACGATGAGGTGACGCAGCAAACAATTCACGGTGCTTTAACTCCTTCAAAACCTGGAACAAAGTTCCTCACAGTGCAGAACAGCCTAATAGCAGGCTTTCAGGCAAATATTAAAACACTCACTCTATGGAGATGCAGGGTTCCCCCTCTTTTGCGATTAGCACACACTTGAGGGTGGCTGTGTCACAGCTGAAGTGTCGGTACTTTGTGACAGGCACACAGCCTATCCTGTTCGTGACGCCAAGGAAAACCCTCATGCAGCGAGGCGGGGTGGTGGAATGAGAGAGTGGGAGTGATGGTGATGAGGAGAGGGTTATGGTGGCTTGGCCTCTCCTGTTAAGCGCTTAGCTCTGGAATGAGGGGACACACGAGAGCTTTCAGAGTGAGAGTTTTGCTGTACCAGCAGATGGCTTTTAGACTTGTCACGGGCACAGTGGGCACGAGGGCTTCCACAGGAACAGGTTAAATCCTGGCCTTCCTCCGTGTTCTCTCTCTCTTCTGTGGGCCGCTGTAAAGGTTTTCGGGGGGGGGGGGGGGGGGTGTTGCACCTGCGTGTAAGGTGGTCGGTGGTATGGACCTGAAGTTCCCCCCGGGGGCCAACCCCAAATACTGCTGTCCGGCAAGATGGCCCTTGATGACGGTGTGGTGCAGTGGGGCCAGACAACAGGGAGACAAGGAGGGAGGCAGTATAACAATAACTCTTTTTCTGAAGAACTCAAAGGGACTTGAACAGTCCAGTTTTCATACAGTTGTTAAAGCTGGCTGGCCTTGAATGTTACTGTCCGGGTTTTGGAGAGAGGTGATGGTGGAAGACGGTCTTGCCCCCAGACCCTGGTCTGTCACATACGTGTGGGACGCAGGTTGGGCACTATGATCCTGTGATCCTTTTCCCCAATGGGGCATGAGTCCTTTCCCCCCTGTCTGATAGGGGGCTTTCTTTTGCCTTGAGGATACTAGGGGCCCCTGGCCTTAAGCCACAACTATTTTTGGTTTCCTAAAAGGTAATCCAGGGGTCCACGTAACTCCTACCACCTGAAACTACTGTTAGAGATGGGACAGAGGGCTCAGTTATCTCTGCTACCCAAATGCACTCAGTCCTTTTAAATTAAAGGGGTCCTGATCCATAGGGTTTTCCCCCTGACAGTAATGAAGTACCTTGTATTTTCCCGTAGAGTTTCTCCTTCAGATCTCTCTCTCTCCCTCATGTCTCTCCTTCCTTCTCCTTTATCTCTTTCCCCTCTTAAATATTAGCCAGGCTTCTCTGGAATATCCAGGCCTGCTCACCCGAACAGCAAGCAGCAGCTTGCCCTGCACACTCTGAGCAACAGCTCAACTCACACGACTTCTACTTCCTGTTAAAAGCCTGCTCCACCCAACTTTCTTCTAGCATTTTCTAGAATAAGCTGGAAAAGACTACCACTGCCTACAGTTCCCTGTAAACCTGTAGGTGTACCCCTGCTTCGTAAATGTTGTAATGTTTCTTAGGCTTGTAACCCATTCCCCTGCCTGCCAGATAATACATAAAACAGTATATAGTAAATTGCATGACATATCACATATACAATACCAGTTGTGGACAGATGCCATCCTAAGCCCAGCCACAGGAATTGCGCTCTGGTATACTACAGCAGCATATTTCTTTTGCGCAATTTACATCCAGGGGTTAATTCAGCGTTGTTCTGCTGTTGTGGTCACTAAAAGAAACGTTCTTTTTCACCGCCAAAGAAGAAATTTTACCTGTAACATAATTCATATCTGAAGGGTTTAAATTAAGCCTTTTTGTGCTTTTTATATTTAGTAAAATACACAGTGTTTTTAAACGGCACATACAAGAAAATTTTTCCTGGGCCATTTGTGGACGCAATTTATATCCAAGGTTACCCAAGCTTTTTACTGGGTTTCATTTGTAGTCAAATACAGGGTATATTTTTCAAAGCAGATATCTTCATCGAACAGTGTCTGTACATTTTAAAACAAACAGTATGTCCCGACAGAGAGGTGGCAGCTCTTCACCTGCGAGTGGCAGTGGCACCCAAACATTCCTGGAGCAGGGGCCCAGGTCGCAGCACAGCAAGGGGGACGTCGCAGCAGGGGTCACTCGGCGGGCCACACCTGCCGCTGTCATCTAGCGGCCGTGTGCTGACCCCGCAACCCAAGGGTTCTTGATTGGTTGAACTAGGTCATCCACTTCCTCCCAAATGACATCTGACAAACCCCAGCCAAGAGTCGGTGGGAACATCAACACAACCCTTAGGGCATTGGCCCGGGAGTTGGATCAGCGGCCCCACCTGTCCTTAACCCCTCTGTCCCCCTCCGGTTCCCTCCCGCCAGAGATCTACTATTGTGGTCTGGGCTCAGGCGCCACTATATAGCAGGATGAACAATTCGAAGGAGGCAGTCAGCAGCTACTTGGCAGCGAAGAAATGGGGCCAATATCCCCTGATTCTTTCAGTAAGGGGGGCAAAGTATAGATGTGGAGAGTGGCAGGAAGGCATGTTGTGAGGGGTCAGCCTCTGCATACCAAGACCGTGATGGGACAGCAGTGACGATGAAACACAAATAGATGTTTATGGCGCCGACCGCACTTGGGAGCGGGGTGAGTCAAGGTCTTCATCATCGTCTTGATAAGAGGGCGTCAGCTTGCGCGTCAGGCAGCAGCGCAGCCAGCAAGCGGCCACGGGGTAAAAAACCCACTTCGCAGGTCCAGGAAAGTAGCGGCACAGGGGCTCAACGAGGCAGCTGCGGTAGTAGTCACTCAGTGCGGAGTGTTGGCGGTAAAATCAGATACTCGCCGGTGTGGCAGTTCTTTGCTAAGAAACCGGAGGAGCCGAATATGGGTATATGTAGAATCTGTAGGCAGAAAGTGAAGCGTGGCCAGGGAGCTAACGTTGGCACCATGGCCCTGCGTCAACACATGCAGCCCCTCCCCCATTCCGGTGGCCTGGGAGAAACGTGGCTCAGATGTGGTGGTCCATCCTGCCGCTGCAGCAAACAGCAGCAGCAGGCGGGGGCCCGTGGCACGCATGGGGATTGCCGCCAGTCAAGGCTCCACCACATCTGCAGAAGGGAGCTGTTTCTCTTTGACATCATCTCCCGGTCCAGATGCTCCTGCTCCTCGCTACTCATGGTGCCAGCAGTCGTTCAGCGAGGCGATTGCAAAGAGACAACAGTATGCGTCCAACCATTCTAAGGTGCAGAAGCTGACCGTGGTCCTGTCCAAGTTGTTGGTACTGCAGTCCCTCCCTTTCCAAATGGTGGACTCGGCACCGTTCAGAGAACTTATGGCTTGTGCCGAGCCGAGATGGAGAGTTACAAGCCGTAATTTCTTCTCCAAAAAGGCAGTACCAGCACTTCATAAATATGTAGAATAGAAGGTGGGCCAGTCCTTGAGCTTATTGGTTTGTTCCAAGGTGCACTTTGCGCCAAGATGCGCCAATGTCCACCTCCTCCACCTCCACCACCACCATCTCAGCCTCCACAAATATTGCTCCATCATACCACATGTGTAGGGCACAGCGGTGTCACACAGTTCTACACCTGGCTTTCCTCGGCGTACAAAGTCACAAAGGGGAGGAACTGCTCCACGTCATGTAGCAAGAAATCGATGTGTGGCTTTCTCCGCGATAACTGCAAATCGGAACCATGGTGACGGACAATGGAAGGAACATGGTGTCCGCGCTGCACCGAGGAGGGATGGTCCATGCGCCTTGCATGGCGCACATGTTCAGTTTGGTTGTGAAAAGGTTCCTGAAGTCTTCCACCGATCTTCAGAAGATTTTGAAAATGGCCAGGAAACTGTGCATGCACTTCACCCATTCCTACAAAGCCAGGAACACCCTCTTCGAGTTGCAGCGGCAGAACGGCCTCCCACAATAAACTCTGATATGCGATGTTTCCACCCGTTGGAATTCCAGCCTGCACATGTTGGACCGACTGTATGAACAGAGAAAGGCCATTAACGATTTTTTGATGAGCCAGGCGGACAGGAGTACTCCCTTGTGTAACTTTGATGTCAGCCAGTGGCAGCTCATGCGTGACACCTGCCGTTTGTTGAGGCCATTCGAGGAGGCCACGTTATTTGTCAGTCGCCAGGACTACGGGATGAATAACGTCATTCCACTGCTTCATGTCCTGGAACAGATGCTGAAAAATCTGTTTGGGCAGGGGACTGGAAACGTGGCGACTACATCTCGCGGCCACATGAGTCCGGGGTGGACTGAAATGGAGGAGGAGGAGGACATTGGAGCAGAAGCATTGTCTGATGAAATGAGTGGATTTTCTACCCAGGTGACAAGAGAGGAGGAGCAGGAGCAGCTGGAGGAGGTAGATGGAGATGAGGAAGACAAGGCAGATGACCCGCAAGCACCGTGGCAGTATACAGTGGAGATGGAGGCAGGAAGCCCCTCGGAGTCACTGTGCAGATGGCCCGCAGCATGCTGATTTGCCTGGCTAGTGACAGCTGAATAGTCAGCATCCGCAGAGGGATGACTTCTTGGCTCTCCACCCTATTGGACCCTCGCTACCGGTCCAAAATGGGAGCCTTTTTCCCAGCTATTGAGAGGAGGACAAACTCAAATACTGAAGGGAAATCCTCCGTATTCAGTTGGCCGCTGCCTATGTGCGGCATCGTCCCTCCTCTGACAGGTCTGACCGGGGGGTTCTTCAGCGCTCACGTACTACTGCCGCGGCTGCTGGGGAAGGTGGGGGGTAGGAGCAGGACCAGCTCCATCAGCAGCAACCTAAGTCTGGAGTCACTGATGAGCAGCTTCCTTCACCCGCCTAGTGAGGAGGCAGTTGCCAGCAGCAGCAGCAGGACCTGGAGCAGACCCTGAACCAACAGGTAATGGCCTACTTGGACAGCACCCCATTTAGAAGATCCGCTGGACTACTGGACAGCCAAACTGGATGTGTGGCCGCAACTTGCCGAGTTTGCAGTGGAGAAGCTGTCCTGCCCGGCCAGAGTCTGGGTTCAAACTACCTGCCTCAGCCACTATTTTGATGCCGCCACACGCCTGATGCCACACATCTGTTGCCAGTTTCTCCATCAGCCTACCACAATCTTTACCAGGTACTGGTATTTCCACCCACCTCCACACTCTGTCATTATGCCACTCTATGACCTCATGCTGCTGCTGCTGTTGCTGGTGCCGTGACATCCACACTGTCATTGTGCCACTCTCTGACCTCATTCTGTTGCTGCTGCGGTCACCTCCACACCCTGTCATTGTGCCACTCTCTGACCTCATGCTGTTGCTCCTGCCATCACCTCCACTCTCTGTTATTGTGCCACTCTGTGGCCTACTACTGTTTTGCCACCTCCAGAATGTCATTGTGCCACTGTCTGACCTCATGCTGCTCCTGCTGTTGATGCTGTCAACTCCACACTGTGTCATTGTGCCACTCTTTGGCCTACTCCTTTTTTTTGCCACCTCCAGAATGTCATTGTGCCACTGCCTGACCTCATGCTGCTGCTGTGACCTCCACACTGTGTCATTCTGCCACTGTCTGACCTCATGCTGTGGCTGCTGCCGTCCCCTGCACACTCTGTCAATGTGCCACACAGTGGCCAACTACTGTTTTGCCACCGCCAGATTTTCATTGTGCCACTGCCTGACCTCATGCTGATGCCTGTGGCTGCTGCTGTGACCTTACACGCTTTGGTCATTGTGCCACTTCTGAACCTCATGCAGTGGTTGCTGCGCCGTACCCTCAACACAGTGTCATTGTGTCCACTTGTTGGCCTACTCCTGTTTTTTTGCCACCTCCAGAATGTCATTGTGCCACTGGCCTGACTCATGCTGCCTATGGCTGCCGCCTCACCACCTCCACACTCTGTCACTAATGTTGCCACCCTGAGTCCCTCAGCTGTTTGTGTTCCAGTGTCGCTGCCATGACTTTATCAGGCAACATTCCCCGGCTTCAGTTTTTTGGTCCAGTTTTGCCCTCTTAAGTGCCCAGCGGAAATTTATAGTGAAGCAATCTAACAGCGGCAAGCAAGTCATCGTGCGTGTCCGTACTAAAACACAACATTGTATGAGACGCCAACCAAGCACCTCTGCATATTTAAGATGGACACAACGTTCTACCAGCACACTGCAGGGCTCTGTGCAGCCTGGAAATAAGCTGTTTTTTAACGTGATTCCAGTCCGAAGTAATTTGGAAACCGAAACAAATTTTTGGTTCGGAAAATTCGGGCGAAGTCACCGAATCGAATTTTTGAGATGTTCGCCCATCTCTAGTAATTACATTGATCTCTTATTACTAGTCTTCTATTATTAGTTGGAGTACAAACATAGCAGTTACGGAGGTCTGGTGTGTCCTGGTGAACTGAGGGGGTCAAAATGAAAAAAAAAAAAAAAAAAAGATGTCTCTCATTTATGATGGATTTACAGCTACACTGCTCCTTATTGCTGTCTAATGTCCCCCATAGTTCATCTTGAGTGTATGAGAGTCTTTTGCCTTCACTTTTTGCTCCTTCCCTGTCCCTGATTTATCATTTAAGTTTTGGATGCTATAACTCCTGGGACTTTATTTCTTCGGAATTTGTGTCTTATTGTCTGCCTCCCACCTTTTTTTATATCTTTCATTCCTCCAATCATGTTTTAGTATAATAATTTTTTTATCCTGTTTACTAATTAAATTTATATTTTTTGTTGCTATTCTGTGTGATTCCTATATTGATTTATGTAATGACACATTTAATATTGTGTAGTTAAGGGCCATAAAAGCTATTTGTATAAATTGGCTTCTACAGGTAGCTGTAACCTGAGTGTACAGATTAGAAATCAGGAGGGAGAGAAAAGGATGGTGATAAAAAAGGGAAGCATTTTTCTTTGATAAAATATATTAAAATGTTTCTTTTTTTTTTCTCATACTGTTGATACATACAAAGTTGTATCATAATCAGAGGTATGCTATTTGTATTACAGCTTGAAGTAAACTTCTATTTAGGGAAGGTCAGGAACCTTAAAAACATTCAAAACAGAAAAACATGGTTCACAATGATGTAATGTAGTGTAATTTATTCACTTTGATAAATAAAATAATAATGATAATAATAATAATAATAATAGTTACACCATTCAATATTGACTTTTTGCACCCCCTTACGGCGTGCTCCCTAGGCAGTTGTTTAGTATGCCTTAATGGTAGCGCCAGTCCTGATAACATGGTCTGACCATACAATACAGCTGTGTTAGGGAACAAGAGTGAGAGGGAGGGTATTTCAAGGGCACTCAATGAGGAAGGCAGGAAATTAGATCCCATTTTCACCAAAATTTCAGGGAGCAGGAGTGAAATTCCACTAAGGACACATGGAGAATAAATAAGGAGGGCAGGGAACTAAATCCCCCTGACAGCCTCAATAATGTCAGGGTAAAGGGAAACCTGTGCAAGGTGGAGGTAACCAGGGTATGTGATTCCACAGCTCAAACTCTGCCGTCACTCAGCCTACTGGTTAAGCACCACACATACCCCCAAATGATTCCCCAGTATTCAAGGTTCTTTAAAGGGAACCTGTCACATAGATTCTGCCCCCTTGCTGAGGACAGCACAAGCTAGTGACAGACATGCTGTTTCCAGCGCTGTGTCCCTTATTCTGTAAATGCTGAAATTTTTTAAGAGCATTTAAAGGGGTTTGTCTCGCTACAAAGAATAGCTTTAAAAATTTGGGTAGGGAACACAAAATAAAGACATTTCCAAATATATTGTTTTGTTCCTCTGTTTTCCCTAAGGAATACAAGTGAATTTATGACCTCCCTGGCTATTTCATTCCCTCATAACTGACCTGTAAACAATTCTCCCCCCTTGCTGTTTGTTTTATGAGATAGCATTTGATGAGTCATCACACAGTCGGGGCATTTGTCAGTGCTGCGGGGCAGTAAAAAGCTTGATTTATTAAAATAAACAGAACTGTAATTGGGGCTTTTGTTTAGGGATCAGATAAGAAGTCCTGTTAGTAGTTTGAGAAGCTAATCTGATCTAATTAACAACTGAAAGCACAACTGAGCACCAAGCTGTACAAGCATGGAGCTTATGCAAATTATCAGTTCTGAACCGGGAAGTGACAGAGTATTTCATTCATGCATCCTATGAAACTCTGTGGGGAGACAACTCCTTTAATGCTCAAATCTTATTCATGAGCAGGTGTTAGCCCCACCCACCAAAGGCTAGTCTCGCCCACTGACATTTTTCTACCTATTCAAAGTAACAGGTTTATCAGTGTAGGTGGGCTAGCCTCAGGTGGGCAGGCATAAAAAAACTGACTGACTTTTCTGGATGAACACTGCAGATTTGAGCCCTAAATACTCGAAAACTACAGCATCTTACAGAATAAGGGACACAGCGCTGGATACAGGTCTGTCACTAGCTTGTTCTGTCCTCAGCAAGGGGGGCATAAACTATGTGACAGGTTCTCTTTAAGGCAATAAGGCAAAACTATTAAGGTTTTAGGTTTTAATATAAAGGTACAGTGCTTAACTACAAAAGTAACAAAATAAAAGACATATGGTATCTCACAAAAGTGAGTTCACCCCTCACAGTTTTGTAAATAATGTATTATATCTTTTCATGGGTGTAACGGCTGGGTAGTGGATCCACTGGACCACCGCAAGCGATGATAGTTAAGCCACGCCGGGACGAGTCTAAGTAACCCCCGGTTTTCACCAGAGCCCGCCGCAAAGCGGGATGGACTTGCTGCGGCCCTGAGGCTACCAGTCGCTAAACCCCTTGACTTGACTGCTTGCATGGGCGCCGAGTTTCCGCGAGGTGCAAAGTCCTAAACCAAGAATCGTAGTCGGGCAGCAGTAAGGTCAGGGGTGGCGGCAGAGGTTCGTGTCGTTTGGAAGGGCAGGAAGGTCAGGGCAGGCGCACAGGTTCGAGTCGAAACGGAGCAAGAGGTCTGGTACACGGTAAGGCAGGAACCACTTCAGAAAAAGCTTTCTCTAAGGCACGAGCAACAAATCCGGCAGGGACTGATTGTGGAGAGAACCCATAAATAGGGGAAGCGTCCGGTAATTGGCTAATTACCGGAAAGCTGGCCCTTTAAATTTACAAGAGCGAGCGCGCGCGCGCCATAGGGGACGAGCACGCGCGCCTCGGCCGGCAGAGGGCGCGGACGTGACCGGAGCGAGGTCAGGTGAGTACCCAGGAGCGGCGGAACCAACGCTCGTCCCGCAGGCCGAGAAGCGGGACCGCCCGCTACAATGGGACAACACTGAAGATATGACACTTTGATATAATGTAAAATAGTCAGCATATAGCTTGTATAAAAGTATAGATTTGGTGTGCCCCCAAATTAACTCTAATTAATATTGTGGACCGTTAACTTTTAACCGTTGTAGAGAACTAGACTACACAAGGGTTTTCTCCAAACCCTAAGGGCTGAATCAGACACAAGAACCAATAGTAGTCCAAATATATTAAAAAATTACTTTATATCAAAATTCAATCACCCATAAACTCCGGGTTCCATTATACATATAATAGTAACGACATCTGTACTTCATTAAACAAGTGTCTCTTATAGCATTAAACGCATATAGAGTAAAAGTCTCTGTAAATATTACTATACAGTAGGAGGATTGCTACAATATGCGCCTGTCTGAGGAAGAAGGAGCTTCCTCCAAAACGTCACTGGTGTTGGCGCTCGAAATGAATTGAGACAATTGCAACCACTCTCCTGCGTGTTGAACAAGTCGGTAAAACTTTAAAAAGACTTTTAAATCTATATGCGTTTAATGCTATAAGAGACACTTGTTTAACGGAGTACAGATGTCGTTACTATTATATGTATAATGGAACCCGGAGTTTATGGGTGATTGAATCTTGATATAAAGCAATTTTTGAATATATTTGGACTACTATTGGTTCTTGTGCCCTCAAATTAACTCAACACACAGCCATCAACGTCTAAACCACTGGCAACAAAAATGAGTACACCCCTAAGTGAAAATGGACAAATTTCAATATTTTGTCTGGCCCCCATTATTTTCCAACACTGCCTTAATGCTCTAGGGCATGAAGTTCACTAGAGCTTCACAGGTTGCAGCCACTGGAATCCTTTTCCACCCCTCAATGACAAAATTATGGAGCTGGTGGATGTTAGAGACCTTGCGCTCCTCCACCTTCCATTTGAGGATGCCTGCAGATGCCAATAGAGTTTAGATCTGGAGACATGCTTAGCCAGCCCAGCACCTTTACCCTCATTTTCTTTAGTAAGGCAGTGGTCGTCCTCTTTCCACCCTTCTCTCACTTTTCCTCATTAGCACGTCTGTGTTAATTAGAATGGCTGCCAAAATGAACTATTAAAACTACACACACTACCGTACCCACTTCTTTTTGTTCAAGGTAGCCAAGAGTTGATTGAGGGTAAACATAAAGCACAATACACAATATTTATAAACAGAGTAATTAAACAGTATAAAAATAGGACATGAATGAAAACGGTCTAGGTCTAAGTCTTTCTTCGTTGCCCATAGCAACCAATCAGAGCTTCCCTTTCATTTTTTCAGAACACTATATGAAATAAAAGATTGGTTGCTGTGACTGGTTGCTATGGGCAACAAAGAAATTCTGAGACCTAGACAGGTTTCATACATGTGACTCAAAATGTCTTTAATTTTTTTGTTAAATGAACTAAATTAGACTATCTCTTAACTTTATATTGCACATGTCCAGATATTTAATGTTTCAATACTTTTTGCACGACTTACTGATCTCTTAGAAGGAGCTTAAAGGCAAAATGCACAACAGGTGTCAGGGACTGTCAGGGACATACACCAAGGCACAGACAAGTGAGGCCCTGACACTGGTCCCAGCCTCTGTCCCTGCCTTTTGGGGAACCCGAATCCTTAATAGGCCGGCCCCAAACACATGACTAATGACTACACTGAGCCAAGTGAAACACAGACAGAGACAAACGCAGAACAAGTAAGCGTAGTCGGACAGTCCTAGTCGGTAACGAGACGGGCAGTGCAGTACAAAATCATGAGTAACCAGAAAAAAAAGCATAGTCAGAATAGCACAGGAGATCCAAAGAGAGAAAGGCGAACTATAGGGACGGAACAAATATAGCAGGCACAGGAAGGAGGAAGCAATTGCCTATAAATATGAAAGGGGGGGAAAGAAGAGTAAATGATAGAAGCAGAAACTGTCAATCACCCAGAGAACAGATTAACCCCTAAGAGTGCTAGAGAATTCCTGTACACGGGCGTTGGCGAGAAATCAATTAAGATCCCAAGTCTAAGAACAGAGTTCACACAGGAAGCATGGAAAGAAAGCCAAGCTGCTGTTATGGTCGCAGCGGCCGTGACCACATGGCGCGAGTGTGACAACAGGTGTTTGATACCGTAAATTTATTGGGCAATTCAAGGATCAATTTGAACAGTCCTCCTCATCATGCTGTTCACATTTTGACATCATGAGATCAAGATAACACCTTACAATTGATCAACAGTTTCTCACCTTTGGCTTCAAGCAGGATGCTCTCAGATGGAAGTGGCCACTGAGCTTAGAGTATCACAGAGTATCATCAGTAGGCTGTAATAGAGATACAGAGAGAGTGGAAGAATCACAGAAAGGCAAATAAGAGGACGTCCTTTGGCTCCATCACACACTGATGACTGATGATTCATTGTAAACAACGTCCTGTGGAACTGGATGATAAATACAACACAATTAAGATTGTATACAATTATGGTTGTATACTAAAAAGGGCGTCTGTGATGAGGGCCAATGCCTTAGAGGCATACCTGTATTCCCCTTAAATTTTCCCCTATAAAAGGGAATTTAATAAACTCCTATCCTCTTTTTGGCAACTAAAGAATTATCCAACAGTGTAACCTATAAAACAAATTAAAAAAACCAACAAAACATTTTTTAATTATCCAAATCCACTTTCCGTTATGAAAACAAAGCAGTAGTAGATAAAAAAAATTAAGCAGTAACAGATTAAAAAAAAAAATAGAAGTACCTTCAAAAAATAAATGATTAGAAAACAAGTCTATAACAGTATCTTTATTTTTAACAATAGATAAGATTAGATCTTTTAGACATCAGTTATATCTTTAAATGCTTAGTAGGTATGAATTATATATCCAAAATCTATAATTTCCCACTACTGGCAGGGCAAAAAGCATCCAAAACAATAAAAAAAAAAACACTAAGGTTGCTGATTCAGGAATTCCCATTCATTTTTGAAACACATAAAAAATAAAATGATCAAACTATAGATGGAAGAATGGATCCAGCACTGCTTTAATATTTCTTGTTCTGCTCCATATCACAGAGCAAAACAATGGAAATGAGCAACACCTGTGTGAACATAGCATTAATGTCTTGTTAAAAGTTTTTTTTTATACTGTAAAAAACGCTTGAAGGTGCCCCTAATAGAAAAGATAATAGACTTTGTAATAAATTTACCTTAGAAATACTGTTGCATTCTTACCACTAGCTTACATCATTCTCCCCCACTCAAGTGTTTGCATCCTGGTACAGACATATGACAAGATAACAGATAGTTACCCCTGATAATAATCAGCAGAGTTTCAAGGAAAGGACCAGATAAATAAATATTAAATACAGCGTCATATAAAGATTTATCTTCTTTTTTTTTTTGCTACTCCAGTAACCATTTATTTATTTAGATTTATTTCATCCAAATAGGTCAACTGTCAATTTAAAAAAGGAATCAATAAACCAATGCATGGTATTCATGTTAAGGCTTAGAAGGCCATTTCGTATGCTGCTTAAGCTACTTCACTAATTGTAGTCATCAGTTATCTTGCAGCTCACCGAAAAGGCCAAAGTCGAAAAATCATTCCTACTAACCTTTTCCCTTAACCTTTCACAAATATTTGATTGTCTAGATATAACATGTTCCAATGCCAGTTCCAATTTCAACTCCTATCTGACAAACAGTGCAGATGAATTTAATTAACTTTATGTGTTATTTTGCTTCTACAGGATAAAACAGACCATGATAAAAACTATTAGAAGTCAAATCTGGATACCAACACAGTTAAATAATATAAATAATAATAATATTAAGTAAACAGTCAGTCATTCATAAAACCAAGCATACCATGTATATTGCTACAACTAATACTATTACTGCTACTACTACTACTACTACTACTACTAATAATAATAATAATAATAATAATAATAATAATAATAATAAAAAACTACTAATTATAAATAATACTAATAACATAAAGGAGTTTTCTCACCATAGAGTTTCATAGCCACATCCAGCTTTAGAATCAGACATGTTGTTTAGGCTGTGGGTAGGTGTATGGCATTCACTGACACAACAGATCTGCTGTTCCTAGCTATTCCTGTTACACGGACAAGTGCAAGAAATTTATAAAGTGCAGTACTCAAGCTGCATAGCTCTAAAATGTGTTTTCATAGCTAAATGAGTGGCTTTCAGAGTTCATTATCAGAGATAAGACTTTGTAGGAGGTGACTCACCATGGTTGGAGTGAATGACTGAGGGCGCTTATAGCAATGGGAGATAAGAGAGAGCAGGGAGAGGTGGGGGAGAGAGACGGTCATAATCAGAAACTTGTATCTCCTGACCAAAAAAAAACAAAGCAAAGTATTTAGAAAAAGTCTTCAATCATCTGTTCTTACATGTTAAAACCATGACACTCCCACCACTATGCTTGACTGTAGGCAAGACACACTTGTCTTTGTACTCCTAGCCTGGTTAACACCACACACAATTGATACCAGCTGAACTAAATAAGTTTATCTTGCTTATCAGACCACAGGACATGGTTTCAGTAATCCATGTCCTTATTCTACTTGTATTCAGAAAACTGTCTGCAGGCTTTTTTGTGCATCATCTTTAGAAGAGGCTGGGATGACAGCCATGCAGACCAATTTGATGCAGTGTGCGGCATATGGTCTGAGCACTAACAGGCCAACTCTGCCACCTATTTAACCTCTGCTGCAATATCGATAGCTCTCATGTGTCTATTTTGAAAAGACAATGTCTGGATAAGACGCTGAGCACGTGCAATTAACTTCTTTGGCTGCAATGGCAAGGCTTGTTCTGCATGGAACCTGTCTTGTTAAACATCTCTATGGTCTTTGCCACCATGCTGCTTCTCAGTTTCAAGGTGTTGTCAATCGTCTTAGGCTATGTCTACACAACATGGGATTCTGGTTGGATTTTTGTTGAATTAAAAAAATCCAACTATACACAGTGCTGCATAGACAGCAATTAAAAATCTGTGCTGTAGTCTACACAGCACAGATTTTTATGATCGGTCTTGAAATCCGATACATATCGTATCTTCCACTGGATTGCTGTCAGATTCCCATACATTTAATGTTCAAGGCTGACGGCAAATCCGAAAACCGACTACAGTTTAAAGCACAAATCTGCATCAAAAACCACAGTCCAGTAATGTTAAAATGCCATTGGATGTTCAGCGGTCACATGATATGCAATTCAAAACCCCTTTAAGTAAGATGACAAAGAAATATGGCTTTGTGGTTGCAATTCAACTCCAAACATTGCCTATTGACTTTCTTGGAATTATTTAAATTGCAGGATTGGTAGACCTGTTAATGATCTACAAATTGTAAAGAACGGAAACAAAATATTCAAAACATCTCTGGTTATTCAGTGTCAAGTATGAGCGCCACATACATTAATACACACATGATATCAATGAGGTCAATGGTGTACTAAGTATTTTTATGTCACATTGAATTATCATTTATTTATGAATTTTTGACTGATTTATTCCAGGGCTCTGACCAAGTCCAGCAACTGTGCATTATGCCACCACATACCATAATTCTGGCCTCTTCATGGAGTTACTCTCATGGTCTTCAGACCAATATCCAATTTTATCCGTGACAAGACAAAAGCAGAACTCATTGCTAAAGAGGACAGACCTCAATTCCAGGATTTATTGTTGTCTTGTGCACAATGATAGCTTTTGAGAGGGGGTGGTGTGATGTCAAAAGGATGCCTATAGATGGATGTCTGACTCGTAGTCCAATGTTGCGTAAATGTCTTTTGATGTTTGCATCAACACTGTTTGCTGTCCTAAGCTTGTCATGTGACATCCAATTTCACTTGCAGTACAGAATACATCACTACATGATTAGATGACCTGTTCATGCAGATGTTAACCTCCACGCACCTCTTGATGTCATTTCAGTTCATAAGTTTTCTCCCAACCACTGGGACACGCAATTCTGAACAGGACGGACAATTGGGCCTAAGCATGCAGCAATCTGGTGGAGTGTTAAACCAAGATCTCACCGTTCCTCAGTTTGCCACAAGTGGTGATAACTGTCACGTCCTTGATCAAGAGGCATCTCAAATACATTCCACACCAATTGATTCATTTTAGGGGCTTCATTAATCTACAAAACCTTGCTTATACTCTGACTTTCATCTCTCCTACATGCCCCAGATTGGGGCTCGGTGCTTGAAAATTTGATTACTTGCAGACTTTGGTGATATCTGCTCCTTCATTGATTTGCAGAGTCCTGCAGCTTGCCATTCTTGGTATTGCAATTTCGGTGTTGTGGAATGTACCGTATAATAAAGTTACTTAGAGGAAGACTTGGCACACGTCATGGCTACACTGCACGTATTACAATTATTATACAGGTTTGTGTACCACGATCTGATACAGCAGGGAAATCACTTCCTCTTGCTTACTGAAGTTGGGCAAAATTTGAAACACTTTTATATTGTAAAACTGTTTTATATACCTATCAGTCTCTTATATATCGGTCTTTGTTTTTTAGCCTGATGAAAGGTGACAACAATCCAAAACTTTACTTACATTAATCTATACTTACCTTGATAAACACGCAACTTTAATAATACAATTAGCTATTGACTTTATGACCATGATCCGTTAATAGACAACACAGTACATTTTAATACATCAAAAAATGGGTACAAAATGCATAAAAGAACTCAAAGAATGGAACGCTGACTTCATGTCAGAAGAGCTGCCGGGTTTTATTAGGAGTAACCGATCAGCTATAACATTAAAGTGAATAACGTTGATTAGCTCAATATACTGGCACCTGTCAAGGGATGGGATAGGTTTTGCAACAACTGAACAGTCAGATTTTGAAAGTGGTATGTTTTGAGTAAGCAGAAGGATCTGAGTGACTTGGGCTGAATTGTGATATCTACATGACTGGATCAGATTATCTCCAAAAGAGAAGGTCTTGTGAGTAGTGTTGAGCGATTACGTTGACCATCGACATCGGTCGATGGTCGATAGTCGACCATCATCGACAAGATAGTCGATAGTGAGTGGTCGATTATGAGCGATGACCATTAAAGTCTATGGGAGAGCAACAACACCTTCATTCTTACACCCAAACAGGGCTGGAGAAGCTGGAATTAACATCCACAACAGTCAAATGGATACGTGCTACATCTTAGGCAACACACTTAGGTTATAAAAGCCACAGAAAAAAAATCACACACCATTCACTATCCCTGTCTTGTACCACAGCATGACCCTTAAACCTGCATCACCCACAAACTAAAAAGTGCCAGAAGGCAGTATGATTTGAACCATCATCTTACTTGAACTGGACATTGAATATCCCTGTCCTGGAACGCAGCATGAGCCCCAAACCTGCATGACCCCAGATTTAAAAGTGCCGGAAAAGGAGTCTTTCAACCACCATTTTAGTTTCACTGGACATTGACTATACCTGTCCTGGGCCACACCATGAGCCCCAAACCTGCATGAACCCAGATTAAAAAGTGCCGGGAAAAGGAGTCTTTCAACCACCATTTTAGTTGAACTGGACATTGACTATACCTGTCCTGGACTGCAGTATGACCATTAAACCTGTCTGACCCCCAAATTAAAAAGTGCCGGGAAAAGGAGTCTTGAACCACCATTTTAGTTGAACTGGACATTAACTATATCTGTCCTGTACCGCAGAATGGCCATTAATCCTGTCTGACCCACAGATTAAAAAGTGCCGGAAATAGGAGTCTTTCAACCACCATTTTAGTTTCACTGGACATATACTGTCCCTGTCCTGGGTAGCGCTTTTCCCTCCATATGAGTGCGGACCAATTGAGCTTCACTTGGAAATACTGGTGGTTAACGCTCCTGTTCCACCCAGGTGCCCTTTTTCTTGGCATTCTTTTTCTTATATTACTCAACGTGCTGGAGGAAATTGTCTCTGTACTTTGTTCTCTGTCCGTGCTCCATACTCCATGTCCTCTGAATAACCTACATCTGGTCAAGTATTCCTGTACCTCCCTTGTACAATTCAGAGGAATTTTTTTACCAGCTATTTTGTACATGCAAGTTTTTTAGTAGTTTAATTCTAGAAAACACATTTTTAAAATAGGATGGAATCCCACCATGTCTTTGTTTCTCTTTTTTTAATTGTATTAAATGGGTTGTCTCAATACAGGGATTGATAGCTATGTTAAAGATCTTGCAAAAACAAGTCATTTTGCAATATGTGTCATTAACAGTGTCCTACACTATTCCTGTTTCTGATGCACCATCACCTTGTGCCACTCTTGACAATTGTGAAGAACAAATGTCTGTTAGAAACAACATTTTTTTATAATAGGACCTGTAGTATAGCTGCATTTCAAAGCAAAATGCCCCAAAAATTCAAAGCATGACCCTTGAGCCACTTTGGACAATTGTGAAGAACAAATGTCTGTTAGAAACAACATTTTTTTTATAATAGGACCTGTAGTATTGCTGCATTTCAAAGCAGCATGACCCAAAAAATTATAAAAATGACTTCTCAGCCACTGTTAAAAATTGTGAGGGAGAAATGCCACTTAGAAGCCACATTTCTGTTCCAAAGGACCATGATTATTTCTGTATCTCACAGCTACATGACCCCAAAAAATTAAAAAAATGACTTCTCAGCCACTATTAAAAATTGTGAGGGAGAAATGCCACTTAAAAGCCACATTTCTGTTCCAAAGGACCATAATTATAGCTGTATCTCACAGCAACATGACCTTCAAAACCATTGACAATGCGAAAACTTCTAAAGATAAAGTGAGTAAATGGGAATACGGTGTTGTCATGAAACCTTGCTGTTCTTTTACAGTCTCCTCACAGCAAAACCAGCAAAATGAACTGTTTGGGGAAAAGAGAATAAAAATTGCAGTAAGAAATGATCATTTTAAAAAAAGTTTTCAAGAGGACCATTTCTGTTTGAAGAGGAGTGTGAAGTAGACGGCAACTAATCGGTGACCCCTCGGCAATTGGGGGCACAAACATCATCAGAAATCCATCCCTGATTCTCTTGATGAAACAACGATCCACATTTTTGGGAAAGCGGATGTGTTTGTCGAATGCTCCCCAGCTGTGTGAAGGCCCCGCTCAGAATTGCGGGGCTGCGGGCAGGACAAAACACCTCTATGGGGCGAGCGAGCTGGGCTTTTTCCCCATTTTGGTACCCAAAAGTCAATTGGGTCGGAAAAACACTCCAAAACATGGGGTGTTGGACGCAGTTAGTGTGCACCATGATCTTAAGCTGAGCTGGTTCTAGTGTGTTGGATGTGTCGCCCTTGACATTGCATGCATTGGTTAGGTGGTAAATAAAAAGATTCGCAAAGGTCACCCTTTATGCTTTCTGCCACCTTGCCTGCGTGCTGCTTGCTGCCCTGCTAGGATCCTATTGGCATCTTACTGCTGTCAACGGTTGTGATGTGTGTTCCACCGTAGACATTTGGGGAACGTGAAGCAGACGCACAGATGCTTCTCTGTGATCAATCAGCTAGGTCTGCATTTTCCTGCATTTTACTCTATATTGGGGTGGGTGGAAGGATAGTGCTGAGTTTTGTTTTGTACCGGGGATCCCAGGAGGATGGCACCAGTAACTGTTGTTCATTTTGATGGCCTTAATGCGAGGATCATGTTGGAGGAAATGGAGCATTCAAGCAACTCATGTGAGAGTGGTGCCTTGATTTTCCCAAGCAATGCTGGGTAGCAGGGGCTACTAGCAAACTGATCTTTCCTCATCCTCTCCTCTACCTTCAAAATTCGCGGCCAAATCTTTCCAAGGCCGAGGGACGTCGGTAACGTCGGTGATATTAGGAATACCTTCTCCTCCTCGCTCTCCTCCGTGCCCCGGCACAGCTTCAACACCCGCCCTGACTTGTGCGATGATGCACCCTGAGAGCTATGCGCCCACCTTGCACTCAGCTCTGGACCCGAACCCTGCCTAATGAAAAGGACCAGATGAAATTTGTGAAACTGTCGGGCCTTGTGGAATTTGTCGGAGAGAAAGGACTCTGTGTCGCACTTCTGTGTCCGTCTCCTCCTCCGTCGCTGGCTGGGACCTGTTGTTTCAGAGTGTTTCCAACGATCGTTCAGAACTAAGATCACTCACAATCTCATGCTGACAAGGCATTGTGCCGCACTCGACCATTTTGGTGGCATTCTTTCAAAGAACTGGCACTGGATGGTGCAGTGCCTCTTTCACCTGTCTCCACTCTCGGTGGGTCAACACCCCGAGGTCCGCACGCTGCTGTCAGGCCATGTGTCACTTCGTACTGCGTAATGGCATTGCGCTGCTGCCCTATCGCTGGAGGAATGTAGGAGGGTGAATTTCCAGCGTGTCTGCCACTAGTCAACATGAGACGGTGATGGGGAGGCGAGCTGACGCTGCAACGCAGCGAGGCGGGACGAAAGCAGCGGTCTCGCGAACGGCGGAACGTGCGAACTTAGACTTTCGAGCCTTCACTCAGCAGGAAGTCAGACCAGGTAGATTCTTTAGAAATGAAATTTCTGGAAGACAAGGTTATGACATGTGCCAGGCAAGAGATGTGCTCTGTCTACGATCTTAAGGGCGGCCAGCTAGATTTCCGCCGTTTTTTAGCACACCACTTGCCTGGAAAAGGTTCTTGTCAACCAGCCAGCGCTCGGTCTCCGTTGCGGAGCCTTCCACAGTCCTGACTGTGTGTGGAGATGTCTCCAAGACAGATTAATTCAACACGGCCTAGGTTTTAGGGCAGCCGTGCTGTGACACCAGAGGACCTTGGTGGGAACGAACCTGCACCATCCCTGCGGTTTTGAAGAGCGTGCGCCGAGGCCTGAGAGCCACCGTTCACCCCAGTGACATCCACCCAGCTCACCCAGTTGAGCTGTGTAACAGAGATTTATAGCGGCCTTGGACGTGTACTAGTCCATGTGTCGGTGGTCTGTGGACTCTTTCCGGCCACAGATGCAGGACAAGCGCTTTGAAATTTAGATGACACGCTGGCTGGCCAGGGCTGGGAACGGCTTTTCTGGCAAAGAAATGCTGCTGGAATATGGTGGGGGCAGGCAAGGGCCATGACGTGGCGGAACCCATCCTGTGTTCACCAGACTGAAAGGAAACATGTTCCAAGCCAAAAGGAGGCAATGCCGACCATTCAGGCTTATGGCTTTTGGGATGGCTTTGGGTTTATTAGTGTTTCTTCTGCTCCAAACCTGGAAGACAAAAGGCTGGCTGCTAGACTGGCCGCTGTATTGCATTTGCAGGTCGTCAAATTGGCGGATCGTTTGACAAGTGTAAGATGGTCTCTGGTGGTACTAGGGTGCGGTGAGGCTGAGCGGAGGCTGGATCCCTGATCATCGCACTCAGAGAGGGAATGGGCAGCTGAGGATCGCTTGTTGGTGGCGGAGGAGAGGAGCAGAGACAGGAGGGTGTTGTGGACAGTGGGTTGGAGGCCCGGCGTCAGTCTGGCCTTTTTTTGGCAAGTGTTGCCTCCATTTCAACTCATGCATTCGCTGCATGGATAGACAATTTTGGTGGTGTTAAACCACCTAAGGTTCTTGCACTCACTTATGCGTGTTCGGCATAGGCGGCATATGACATGGTGGGTGAATCAGAGCTTGGTCAAAGAAGCCCAGGCTTGAGAGGTCCTGGACCTTTTTGACGGCGTTAAGCGAGGAGCGGGATTTGCGATGGACCGTGGCTGGTGGAATCATATCAGCGGACATTCTGCTAGACCGAACCCTCTCCCTTTTTTTGAGGCGGAAACCCGTACGACTCTACCACACATCGTCTTCTCATCGTCCAGTGATGAGCGCTCGCAAGCAAATTCTGCTGACAAGACACGTTGGATCCGCATGTTGTTATCATCATCATCAAACAGGTATGTACCAATTCTGCATCCAGGAGTGCGGGGCTACAAGCAAGAGGTACTGCATGGCGTTGCGACACGCCCGGGATTTTGGATTGACTGCGCTTCCTTCTCTCCTCTGATGGCATCAGTACTGGGCGTCAGAGAGAGAAAATCATCCTCTTTGGCTCTTGATCTTTTAAATGCTTCAGACCACCGCATTTGTCATCAATGAGGTCTTCAGAAATGGATTATCCACAGTAGGTGGGTACACGAGTTGACATTTGGGATGCTTCTAGTTGGACGGGATGTGGTGTTGCTGATGTACGCTTTGTAGGCCGTTTAGATGGGAGGACGAGGAGGTAAGACTGCTGGATTGGCAGGTTGCATTAACCATGAAAGGTGACAGATTGGCGACGCTGTTCGATAATGAGATTCACAGGGCCCGACCAGCGATGACATGGCTGACAGTCTGCAAATGACGAACCGCCTGGCATGCGTGTTGTGACAGGCACTGGAAGGACGCACCTTCTCTCGATACCTCTACCTCCATGTCCTACTCCCCTCTTTGCTCGCTTACCACCAAAATTCGCTCCATTTTTCAAAATATAAAAATTTGAGAGGTATGGAAGAGTTTTGGAAAGTCTCTTATTAAAAATGGCAATCACAGCTTTTTCCCCCCCAAATCCCTTAAATCAAAACAAAATTGCTGGATTCAAATAAACTGCAAATAGATCTATCACAAAGCGGGCCTCCCCAAAAGTGAAAAAAACGTATTTGAAATGTTTTCCCCGAAATAAAAGGTTTTTGCCCTACAATTCCCCGTGGTGACACAAAATGCGGGATTCAAATTTAACGCAAAGTAGTCATCAACAAAGCTGACCTGCACCAAAGTGAAAAAAAACGTACTAAATGTTTTGGGATAATAAAAGGTATTTTTGGCACCTATCAATTCACCTGTGGTGACTCAAAATTGCGGGATTCAAATTTAACGCAAAGTAATCTTCAACAAAGCGGCCTCCCCAAAGTAAAAAAAACACGTACAAATGTATTCGGAAAATCAAGGTTTTTTTGGAAACCTATCAATTCACCTGTGGTGACTATAAAATTGTTTTGTATTAAAATTTTAAGTGCAAGCGGGCCTCTATGAAAAAAAGCTGTAGTGCCCAAAGCAAAAAAACGTATCTGATGTATTCGAAAAAAACAAAAAATTTTTGGCCCCTTTAAAATTCCCCGTGGTGATAAAAAATTTGCTGGATCAATTTAATGCAAGCCGCCCAATGAACAAAGCGTAGTGTCCCCAAGTCAAAAACAGTATTTTTATGTTTTCTATAAAAAAAAATTTTTTTGGCCCCTTTAAATTCCCCCTGTGGTACTATAAAATTGCTGATTCGATTTACGTGCAAGCTCCTCAATGAACAAAGCTTGTGCCCACAGTCAAAAAACACGTATTGTTAATTTTTCGTATAATAAAAAAATTTTTTTGGCACCTTTCAATTCACCTGTGGTGACATAAAATTGCGGATTCATTTTTAAAGTGCAAGCTGCCTCAATGAACAAAGCGTATTTGGGGCCAAAGTCAAAACACGTATCTGTTATTTTCGTATAATACAAGATATTTTTGGCCCCTTTCAATTTCCCCTAGGTGACTAAAAGGGGCAATTTCTAAAAAATTCGATTCGGTCACTTTGCCAAATTTCCGACAAAATTAATTGGGTCCAAATTTACTTCGGGACAATCGCGTTAAAAAGCACTATTTCCGGGCCACAGAGCCTGCAGGGTGCTGTAGAACGTTTTGCCATCTTAAATTTGCAAAAGGGAGCTTGGTTTTTCTTCATAAAATTTGTTTTTTTAGTATACACCAATAAACTCCCGCCCTTTTAAATCGCTTCACTAAAAATTCCCTTTGGGATTTAAAAGGGGCAAAATGACCCAAAACAAAGGGGGGAAGTAGCCTGAAAATACCAGCAAAAAGCGGGAAAAAAAAAACAAGCTGAGAGCTCAGGTGGCAACATTATGACAGATGTGGGGACGGGGGCACCCAAAACAGCAGCATGAGTCAGGAGTGGACAATGACTTTCTGGAGGTGGCAAAAAGGGGAAAACCACAAATGGCACAAGACTGAGAGCGGGGGTCAGGGCGGCAGCCATGAGGTCAGCAGGGCACAATGACATTCTGGGGGTGCAAAAGAGGGGAACCCACAGAATGGCACAATATGAGACGGGGGTCACGGCGGCACAGCATGAGGCAACAGGGGGCACAATGACACATGGGGAGGACACGGCAGACCCAAAGCAGCCATAGGTCAGGGTGGCCAATGACATTCGGAGGGGCAAAACAGGGAAGCCACGAATGGCACAAGACAGAGGGGAGGTCACGGGGGCACACATGAGGTCAGGCAGTGGCACAATGACATTCTGGAGGTGCAAAACGGGGGGAAGCCACAGAATGGACAAGACGGGGAACGGGGGCACGGGGGCAGCACATGGGGTCAACAGGGGCACAAAAACACAGTGTGGGGGAACCGGCGCAGCCACAGAGCAGCATGAGGCAGGCAGGGGGCAAAAGACTTCTGGAGGTGGCAAAACAGGGGGAACCACAGAATGCACAATGACGAAGGGGAGGTAGGGGCGGCAGAAACATGAGGTCGGGCAGGGGAAATGACTTTCTGGAGGTGGCAAAACAGGAGGAAGGCAAAAAATGGCACAATGACGGGAACGGGGGTCATGCGGCAGGAAGATCAGCAGGGCACAATACATTCTGGGTGCAAAACAGTTTTGGGCCACAGGGTCCAAGACACAGTGTGGGGGGCACGGCGGGAGTCACGCAGCACATGGGCAAGAGGGGCACAAGACAGAGATTTGAGGTGACGGCTGCAGGACAACAGAAAAATGAGGTCAGAAGGGCACAATACCATTGGATTCGGGGCAACAGCAACAGCAGCACACATGAATCAAGAGTCAAATGCAGGTTTTGATGGGTGGCAATCCCATCCCGGGAAAAAGAGGGGGTAGGCAAGGGAAAAAAACTGGCAGAAAGATTTGGGGCATCAGGGGGGTGGCGGCATCAGAAATGGTGAGGCAGGTATTTGAACCCAGACTGACGCCTAACTTTGGGGTGGGAAATCCCGGGATCCACCCTATACATTTTGAAAAAGGTCGTCCGTTCCACATTCCCGGGGAAAAAGGGGGTTCCCCTTGGGGGTAACATGGCCCCGCCCACTAAAACACCCGCTCGATCCCCACATTTTACGGCCGGGCGGGACATTTCTCCACTGAAAACCCGGCAAGTTGGGGCCACACATCCATTTTTGGCTCCCCAGTAGTCCAGCGGACTTCTAATGGGTGGCAAGTCGTCCAAGTGGGCCACCATCTGTTGTTCGGGACTGCTCCAGTCCCGCGCTGCTGGCGACCCCCCCTCACTGGGGGTAAGGAAGCTGCTCTCATTGACCCAGATTTGGGTTCTCTGAGGGCGGGTATCTCCTCCCCCCCCACCTTCTCCCGCGCCGCGGAAAAAGTATACTGACGCTGAAAACCCCCCCGGTCGCCCCTTTCAAGGAGGACATGCCGCACAAGGCAGGGGCCCAACTGATTAGGGGGATTTCCTAAGTATTTGATTTGCCCCCTTTAATAGCGGGAAAAAGGCCCCTTTTTGGACCGGTACGAGGGTCCAAAAAAGGTGGGAGCCAGAAGTATCCCTGCCAAGCTGATATTCGGCGTCACACCCAGGAAAAATAAGCATGCTGCGGGCCATCTGTACAAGTGACCCCGGGGGGCCCCCTGCCTCCATTTCCACTGTATACTGCCACGGGCGGGGGTCATCTGCCTCGTCTTCCTCACTCCATCCACCCCCTGCATCCTCCTGCTCCCCCCCTTTTTGTCCCTGGTAAAAATCCACTCATTTCAGCAATGCTTCTCTCCAATGTCCTCCTCCCCCCCCTCCCTCCATTTCAGTCCCCACCGACTCATTCCAGGATGTAGTGTACCCCCACCCCCCTGCCCAACACATTTTTCAGCATTGTTCCAGCATGAAGCATGGAATGATTTTTTCTCCCGTACCCTGGCGACTGAAAAATAACGCGCCTCCTCGAATGGCCTCAACAAAGGGCGGGGTTTTAGCATGACTCCCCACGGCTGACAAAAAGTTACACGGGGAGTACTTTTGTCTGCCTGGATCATCAAAAAATCGTTAATGGCCTTTTTCTGTTCAACAGTCGGCCAACAGTGCAGGCTAGAAAAAACCACGGGGGAAAAATCGCAATCGGGGGTTTTTGGGGGGGGCCGTTCTGCCGCTGCAACTCGGGAAAGGGGTTCCTTGCTTTGTACGAATGGATAAAGGGGTGCCTTTCCGGCCATTTTTAGAATGTTCTGAAAATCGGTGGAAGACTTCAGAACCTTTTACAACCAGATTGAAACGTCGCCATGCAGGGGGGCCCGGGCCATCCCTCCCCGTTTCAGCCAAACCATGTTCCTCCCCTTTTCCCACCATGGTTCCCCATTTGCAGTTGGCGCGGAGAAAGCCCACATCATTTCTTGCTGCATACGCGGAGCATTTTCCCCCCCGTGGGACTTCTTCCCGAAGCAAACCGGGGTAGAACGCGTGAAACCCCTGTGCCCCACACATGGGTATATGGAAACTACTTTGGAGGGTGAGATGGGGGTGGTGGGGAGAGAAGGGGGGGGACATTGGCGAGGTGCAGATTTGACAACGGGGGGAAAGCGGCGTCTCCGTCCCCCAAATTGTTGGGGGTTTTTGCCTGGCCGGGAACACATTCCCCCAGTGGGCCGTAAAGGGAAAAGGCCCTGACCGTAGTTCAGCTCCCGACGTCCCCGTGCCTGCACCTTGGAACAAACCCATAACCAAGGGCTGACCCACCTTCTTTCGACATATTTTTTGAAGTGCTGGGGACGCCATTTGGAAAAGAAAATTACGGGGGAACCTCCAACTCCTCGGGACAAAAACCAAATTGTTTTCTGAAAGGGGGCAGAGTCTACCATTTTGGAAAGGGGGGGACTGCAAAAACCCAACAACTTTGGGCGGGGCACGGTGGCTGCTCCCTTAGGTGGGGACGCATACTGTTTTTTTTCTTTGCAACGCCTGCTGAAAACTGGGGCCCATATAGCGGAAGCCCGGCATCGGCCGGGGGATGATCAAAGAGAAACAGCTCCCTTTTGCAGAGGTGGTGAGCCTTTTACGGGTGCAATGGCATGCTGCCACTGGGGGCTGTGCTGCTGGTTGCGCGGCCAGGAGGCCCCACATCTAAACCACTTTTTTTCCCCGGGGCCCCCGGGATGGGACGCGCATTGTTTACGCAGACCTGGTTCCAAAGTTAGTCCCCTGGCCCCCTTACTTTTGCCCACATTCTACATAACCCAATTCGGCTCCTCCGGTGTCTTAGCAAAGAGTATGGGTTTTTACCGCCAAGCCAACGCCCAAATCATTTTACCCCCAAGCTCCCCCACTGAGTGTACTGCCCCCCCTGCCTCGCGACCCCTGTGCCGTACTTTCTTTGGGCCGCAAGCGGGGTTTTTTTCCCCGGGCCGCTTGGCTCCCGACCTCACACTGCTGCTAAACCTGCTGATCACCACAAAAGACCCCTGCTGGGTGCGCTGCTGCCACCCCAGATGGCCCTCTTCTCCTGACGATGAGAACCCTTTTCTCACCCCCCCTCCCCAAATGGGGGTCCCCCCTACATATCAATTTTTTGTGTTTTATCACACGCTGTCCCATCACCGTCTTTGGGAGCCGAGGCTGACCTCCACACATGACCTCCCATGCCACTTCCCCCCACTTACTTTGCCACCTACCAAGAAGCAGGGGGTATTGGCCCCATTTTTTGCTGCCCGTAGCTGCTGCTGCCCCCTCAAAATTTTTCATCCTCGCTTAAAAGGGAGCGGCCCAACCACATAGTAATCTTGGCTGAGGAACCGGGTGGGACAGAGGGGGGCTAGGCAGTGAGGCCGCTGACCCGCTCCCGGGCCCTCCAATAAGGGTTTTGTCGAGTTCCCCCCCGACTCTTGGGGGGTTGTCAGATGTCAACTGGAGGAAGGGATACCTAGTCAACCAATCAAGAACCCTTTAGTTGCTGAACAACACACGGGCCCCTAGATACAGCGGGAGTTGTGGCCTCACCCATCCCTGCTGCTCGTCCCCTTGCTGTCTGCGTTTTGGGTTTCCAGGGAAAGTTTTTTGCCACTCCCCCTCGCAGGTGCGAACCCCGCCCCCCTCTTTCTGACCTTTTGTTCTAAAATGTACGACACTGATTGATATGATTCTGTATATATAAAATAACACCCTTTTTTTTACTTTCCCAAAAGAAAACCCCTAACAACTTGGGTAACCCTTGGATATAAATTTCCTCCACAAATGGCCAGGAAAAATTTACTTTTATTGTCGTTTAAAAACCCCTGGGGGCCCCATTATAATCCCAGGGTCGGGGGGCACCTTTTGCATTTCCCGGGGAACTGCGCCTATTTATGTCGGGGCCGGGTCGCCATACATACAAGAAAAAACCTCCGCCCTCGCCTTGGGGTTTTTTGGGGATGCGGGGGCCGAGGCGCATGCGGGGGTGCGCCTAATTTGGGGGGCGGAGGAAATCACTCTACATGCAGGAAAAGCCCCGCGCCTCCCGTGTGGTGGGGGACAGTGTGGGAAGGGCGCATGCGGGATTAGGCGCCGTGCGGGCGGCCAAAAACTTTCCCAGCAGACAGGCGGAGCGGGGGAGAAATCATTCCAATTCGGGGGGATATAATCAAAAATCGCCTTTTAAAGGGGTTAAACATTCCAAAAAAGACTGAAAACCCAAAAAATAAAAAAAACATAAAAAAAAACCTTTCCCAAAATCCAAATTTAAGAATTAGGGTTTGAAACTGCCGGGGAAAAACATAATTTAAAATCAAAAGCTATTCTGATTGTCGGCATAAACCGGCCAAACAAATAGGCACATAACCATTAAAACCCATGGGGAAATTTAACAATCAAAATCCATGGCGGGGTATTCAAAAATACATAAAAATGCGAAAAGAGCTGATTGGTTAATACCGGGGGGTTGGCTAGCCACCCAAAAAATAGGACGACAAGACCCATTCACCTCTGAAATTATGACCAATCAGAAAGGAGCGAAAAGACCCCTTCTAGTTAAGGGGGAGAAGTCCAACAAATAGGGGCGAAAATGTCCCTTATAGCCCAGGAGGAGAATTGACCAATCAAAAGGGGCGAAATGTCCCATTTTATCCCATGGGGAAAAATTTTAACCCAAACAAAACAAGCGGGACATTTTAAAATACAGTAAAAAATGCAGAAACGGTGATTGGTTGAACGGGGGGGCTCGTTCTTTGCCAATAAGCGCAGCTACTTTCTCATGAGTTTAGGGAAAAGAAATTCTGACGCCTCTGTGATTGGCTAAGAAAAAGAGGCGCCGTTTTTTTGGACCAATGGGAGGGGGCGGCGACGCTCCTGGGGGTTTTTTCTAATAAAAACTGAATAAAACGTACATGGCCAAAATAAAATTAAAGAAAAACAAAGTTGTCCCGGGTATAAAAAATGAAAATAATATGGGGTAACGAAAAATAAATTTTAAAATCAATAAATCTTTTTTTTTCTTTATTTTGTTCCCCAAGATCAATAGTAGGGTGCAACGAAAATAAAGAAATAAACATGATTTTATTGATATAAACATTGCCGACTCTCCATCGTACATGCCTCGGAGATTATGAGCGCGCCGCGTCCCGCCCTGGAGCGCCTACCCCGCGCCCACACCGCGCCCACTCCCCCCCTTCCCTGCGGGGCAGCGAAAGTGGCAAAACATTGCCAAACACTGAACCCCGCGTCCGACAGGGGTTTTGGGCGGGGAGGCGCATTTAAAACCCCAAAAAAAAAAAACAGGTGAAAGCCCTTTCATAAAGTCGCCCTGTGTGTTTTACTAAATGTAAAAGCACAAACAGGCTTAATTTAACCTTCGGAATAATTGGGGCTACGGGAAAAATTTTATTTTTTTTGGGCGTTGAAAAAAGACGGTTTATTTTTGTCACACACCACAAAACAACGCTTAATTTAAACCCCCTAGTAAATTGCCCCAAAGAATTGAGCCGCACAAATGAGCTATGTAGCGGTTACAATTGCGTGTTTTCTACGCCACACAACAGAATCAGTTTAAATTTAATTTTTGTTTGTGAATTAAGTAAGGAAAAAGTATATATTTTGGTGTTAAAAAAGAGTTTTTTTGGGCAGACCCCAGAAAAACAACGCTTAATTAACCCCGGGATGTAAATTGCGCCAAAAAATTGAGCCCACAAACTTAGCTTTTAGGTGTTAAAATTTGGTGTTTTCTACCCCACAAAAAGAGATACAGTTGTAATTAACCTTTGTTTTGAATTTTAGGCTACGGGAAAAATTTTAATATTTTGGCTTTGAAAAAGACGGTTTATTTTTGCAGACCCAGCAAAACAACGTTTAAATTAACCCCTGGATAAAAATTGGCCAAAAAATTTGGCCGCACAAATATAGCTTTGTAGAGTGTTAAAATTTTGCGTGTTTTCTACACCACCAACAAGAGATAAGTTGAAATTTTAACCCCTTTGCTTGGAATTGGGGCTACAGGAAAAATGAATATTTGGCGGTGAAAAAAACTTTTTTATTTTTGTCAGCACCCCACAAAAAACGTTAATTAACCCCTGGATTAAATTGCGCCAAAGAATTGACCCCGCACAACTGTCTTTGTAGGTTTAAATTGCGTGTTTTCTACCCAACAAAAGAGAACATTGTAATTAACCTTTGCATGTGAATTAGGCTACGGGAAAAAAAGTATATTTTTTGGCTTAAAAAAGAGGGTTTTTTTTTTGTCAGCACCCACAAAACAACCTTAATTAACCCCTGGAGTAAATTGCGCAATAGAATTGAGCAGAAAAATGAAGTGGTTTTTGTTTTGAAAAAACGCCCTTTTTTTTTTAAATAATACAAAGGAACTGGCTTAGTCCCCCTTTGGGTATTTAATGTTATAAGTGCAGTGGACGCACACTAATTTTAGATCCAATCCCCCAAAAAATTAGAAATAAACATTAAAAGGGAAAATCTCTGAACAAGCTAGACACCCACAGAAAACGCTAAAATAAAAATCAATTTTTCATAAGAGTATCAGCCGGCGCCCTTCCCCGATATACAGTGAGGGGTGAGCTCCCGCTCGCGCCCCGGGCTTATATAGTGCGGGGATGTCACAGAATTTCCCCCTCGGGCCCCGATTGGCTTCACCCTGCACATTCATGCAGGCAATGCCCTCTTCCTTTCCCCAAATGCTTTGCCCCCATGTGCCCATGTGCTCGCAGCCATTTTATCGTTCCGAACCGAAGTTTTCCTAAAAATTTTTAACGAAATTTCCCCTTCTTAGAAACAAATTTGCCCATCTCTAGTGTGACTATAAAATTTCTGTATTCAAATTTTTAAATGCAAACTGCCCAATGAAAAAAGCTGTGTGCCCAAAGTCAAAAAAACACGTATCTGTTATGTTTGGGTAATACAAATATTTTTTGGGACCCTTTCAAATTTACCTTGGTGACATAAAATTTCGGATTCCCAATTTAAAGCAAGCGCCTCAAAAACAAAGCGAGTGCCCAAAATTTAAAAAACACGTATCTGAAATGTATTCGTATAATAAAGAATTTTTTGGGACCCCTTTTAATTCCCTGTGGGGATATAAAATTCTGATTAGATTTTAAATCAAGCTGCCCCCAATGAAAAAAACTGTTGCGCCAAAAAAAAAAACAAAATTTTTGTTCTTTTTTTAAAATAAAGATATTTTTTGGCACCTTTCAATTCACCTGTGGTGACTATAAAATTGCTGGATTCAGATTAAAGTGCAAGCTGCCTTAATGAACAAAGCTGTAGTGCGCCAAAGTCAAAAAACACGTATCTGTTATGTATTCGTATAATACAAGATATTTTTGGCACCTTTCAATACACCTGTGGTGACTATAAAATTGCTGGATTCAAATTTAAGTGCAAGGTGGATATATCAACAAAGGTGGAATGGGCAAAATTGAAAATGAACACCTATCTGAAATGTATACTGATAATAAAAGTGGAGTTTTGTACCTAACAAAGAGACCTGCAGTTACTAGAAAAGATGTGTATCCTATAATTTCAGGCTGCCCAATATCCAGGAAATATTTCAATAGAAAACTGTTAATAATAAAGCTACTGCAATGTCTACACTAAATCTTGGTGAACTTTATCCAGTATTCTTTATAGAGCTTGACTGTGTTCGCCCGCGGGCCCCCCTCTCCTCTCCCCCCGTGACTTTTCAGCGGTAGATGCTCCTTTAAAATTCTCTACCTAACTACATAAAATCTTCCAATCTCTAATCTAACTAAATTGTAATGATAACAGCTAATAGTAGAGGTTTGAAGAAATAGAATAATTTCGCTGAGCTGTTTGGACACAAGCAGAGCGCACGTCCTTCTGCTCTGAGACGCTGAGAGACACTGAGGCTGAACGGGAAACGCTGTTCTATGTAAAACGAGTCATGTATTTTTTCCAGCCAATCGCAACCATACACATCCCAGTCATTACGTCGCACACATATCTCACCCTGCTCTATTCTGTAAGCTGATTTGCTGGCCGCCAAAATGACAGGAAGCGCCGAAAATAGCGCGATCTTAATAGATGATGCACAGATTTTAACCTAAATTATCGCATGATCTAAAAATTTCGATCAACTTAAAAACTATGCTGATACTCGTTTAGATACTCGTTGGACGATGCGGTTTTAGGATTCAGAATCTGATAAGCATTTTGACCTTTGTTGTGTGGACTTCCCCTTAAGCCATACGCTTTTGTTGCCTTTTTTGAGCAATAAACAGAAGTAGATGCAAAAAAAGGAGTTGTGCAGATTTTTCTTTATAGGTTTCCTTAACATTTTGGTTCATCCATGTCTTTGGCTCAAACACTATGATTTCAGTCCACTACATTTAGGCTGAGAAAACACAGTAAGTAATGTAGTCCGTGGCTCACTGCTAATTTTTCTACTTCTTGAGTTTAGGATCCAGCAGTCATTAGTCAGAAAAGGCTAAAAATTACTACATACAAATAGTGATGAGCGATTATGTCGACTATCATCATTGGGTCGATAGTCGATAACGTCAATTATCAAGACGATTTCCGATAGTCGATAATAGATTATCGCCGATGACCATTGAAGTCTATGGGAGAGGAACAACACCTTCATTCTTACACCCAAACAGGGCTGGAGAAGCTGGAATTAACATTCACAACAGTCAAATGGATATGTGCTACACCTTAGGCAACACACAGGTTATAAAAGCCACAGAAAAAAAGTCACAGACCATTCACTATCCCTGTCTTGTACCACAGCCTGTCCCTTAAACCTGCATGACCCACAAATTAAAAAGTGCCAAAAGAAAGTATTATTTGAACCATCATTTTACTTCTACTGGACATTGACTATCCCTGTCCTGGAACGCAGCATGACCCTTAAACCTATCTGACCCGCAGATTAAAAAGAGACAGAAAAATAGGAGTCTTTCAAACACCATTTTAGTTGAACTGGACATTGACTATCCATATCCTGTACCACAGCATGACCCTTAAACCTATCTGACTCACAGATTAAAAAGTGCCGGAACAGGTGTCTTTCAACCACCATTTTCGTTTCACTGGACATTGACTATATCTGTCCTGGGTCACAGCATGAGCCCCAAACCTGCATGACCCACAGATTTAAAAAGTGCCGGAAAAAGGAGTCTTTCAACCACCATT
This sequence comes from Phyllomedusa bahiana, assembly GCA_025379985.1. Taxonomy (NCBI): domain Eukaryota; kingdom Metazoa; phylum Chordata; class Amphibia; order Anura; family Hylidae; genus Phyllomedusa; species Phyllomedusa bahiana. The sequence continues at coordinate 73,205 of JAODAL010017504.1, forward strand.
TTAGTTGAACTGGACATTGACTATCCATATCCTGTACCACAGCATGACCCTCAAACCTGCATGACCCACAGATTAAAAAGTGCCGGAAAAAGGAGTCTTTGAACCACCATTTTAGTTAAACTGGACATAGACTACTGAATACCTGTTCTTGGCCACAGCATGAGCCCCAAACCTGCATGACCCCCAGATTTAAAAAGTTCCGGAAAAAGGAGTCTTTCAACCACCTTTTTAGTTGAACTGGTCATTGACTATACCTGTCCTGGACCGCAGTATGACCCTCAAACCTGCATGACCACCAGATTTAAAAACTGCTGGAAAAAGGAGTCTTTCAACCAGCATTTTAGTTGAACTGGACATAGACTATACATGTACTGTACCACAGTATGACCACTAAACCTGTCTGACCCACCCATTAAAAAGTGCAAGAAAAAGGAGTCTTTCAACCAACTTTTTAGTTGAACTGGACATTGACTATACCTGGCCTGGGTAACCTACATCTGTTCAAGTCTTCCTGTACCTCCCTTGTACAATTCAGAGAAATATTTGTATCAGCTATTTTGTACATGCCAGTTTTTTAGTAGTTTAATTCTAGAAAACACATTTTTAAAATAGGATGGAATCTCACCACGTCTTTGTTTTTCTTTAGTTTAATTGTATTAAATGGGTTGTCTCGCTACAGGGATTGCTAGCTATGTTAAAGATCTTGCAAAAACAAGTCATTTTGCAATATGTGTCCATTAACAGTGTCCTACCTATTCCTGTTTCTGACAGCACCATCACCCTTGAGCCACTCTTGACAATTGTGAAGAACAAATGTCGGTTAGAAACGACATTTTTTAGAATAGGACCTGTAGTATGGCTGCATTTCAAAGCAGCATGACCCAAAAAATTATAAAAATTACTTCTCAGCCACTGTTAAAAATTGTGAGGGAGAAATGCCACTTAGAAGCCCCATTTCTGTTTTCAAATAGGACCATGATTATAGCTGTACTCACAAGCAACATGACCCCCAAAAAATTATAAAAATGACTTCTCAGCCACTGGTAAAAATTGTGAGGGAGAAATGCCACTTAGAAGCCCCATTTCTGTTCCAAAGGACCATGATTATAGCTGTATCTCACGGCAACATGACCCCAAAACCATTGACAATGTGAAAAATTCTAAAGATGAAGTGAGTAAATGGAATACGGTTTTGTCATGAAACCTTGGTGTCTTTTACAGTCTCCTCACAGCAAAACCAGCAAAATGAACTTTTGGGAACTGAGAATAAAAATTGCAGTAAGAAAATGATCATTTAAAAAAAAAGTTTTCAAAGGACCATTTCGGTTTGAAGAGAAATGAGAAGTAGACCGGCAACTAATCGGTGACCTCGGCAATTAGGGCCACAACATCATCAGAGATCCATGCCTGATTCATCTTGATAAAGTCAAACGATCCACATTAGCTGTGGAAAGCCGGATGCGTTTGTCTGAAATTTGACTCCTCCAGCTGTGCTGCAGGCCCCGCTCAGATATGACTCTGGCTGCTGGGCAGGACAACACCTCTATGGCGTGGCAGCGAGCTCGGGGCCATTCATCCATTTTGGATACCCAGAAGTCAATTGGGTCCGTAACACATCCAAAAACATAGGTGTTGAGACGCAGATAGTCGTGCACCATGATCTTAAGCTGGTCTCTGTGTGTTGTATGTGTGCCCTGCATTTACATCATTGGTGAGGTGGGTACATAAAGATGCCAGAGGTCACCCATTAGTCTCTGCCACCTTGCCTGCTGCTGCTGCCGCTACGGTTTACTTGGCACACTACTGCTGTCACGTCGCTGACTTTGTTCCATCGTGACATTTGAAGAATGTGAAGCAGACGCAACAGATGTCTCCAGTTGATCAATTAGCTTCAACACAGCCCTGACTTGACTCAGATGATGCACTCTGAGAGCTGAGGCGCCGCCTTGCACTGGACCCCGAACCACTGCCTAATGAAGACTGATAAAATTGTGAAACTGTCGTTCCTTGTGGATTCGACGGAGAGAAAGGCTCCGTGTCCGCATCTGTGTCCGTCTCCTCCTCCTTCGCTGGCGGGACCTGATGTTTCGGGAGTTTTCCCAACGATCGTTCCAGAACTAAGATCACCACAATGGTCATGCTGACAAGGGCATTGCCCGCACTGACCATTTGGTGGCTTCTTCAAAACTGGCAAGGAGGTGCAGAAGCTCTTTCACCTGCCTCCACTCTCGGTGGCTCAACACCCCGAAGGTCCGCACCGCTGCTTGTCAGACCATGTGTCACTTCGTATTGCGTAATGGCATTGCGCTGCTGCCACAAACGCTGGAGCATGTGGAGATTGGAATTCCAGCGTGTTGCCACATCAACAATGAGACGGTTGACGGGGGGGCCGAGCTGATGCTGCAACGCAGCCAGGCGGGACGAAGCAGGGTGCGAACGGCGGAAGTGCAAACTCAGACCTCGAGCCTTCATGAGCAGGCAGTGTTTCCGCTGATCGTGGCTGGCAGAGTCATCTCAGCGGACTTCTGCGACCGCCCTCTCCCTTTTTGAGGCGGGACCCGTACTGACAAATACCCCATCATCTTCCCCCTCGCCAGTGATGAAGCGCTCGCAAGCAAAATTTTGCTGAAAAGACCATGTTTGGATTCCGCAATTCATCATCATCAACACAGGGACTTGGTCGTCCTGACATTCTTTCCCTCCAGGAGCTGCGGGCTACAAGCAAGATGCAATGCCGGGATTTTTGCCGATTGAAACCCGGGTTCCTTCTCCTCCTCTTTATGCATCAGTAACTGGGTGTCAGAGCAGACAAAATCATCCTCTTTGGCCTCTTGATCTTTTAACATGCCTTCTGACCCCAACTGCATTTTATCATCAAAGAGGTCTTCAGAACATGGATTATACACAGTGGTGGGTACACGAGTTACATTTGGGCGACTTTTGCTTCATGTTGAACGGATGCTGATGATGCTTATGACGACAATTGTGGCCGTGACTGGGAGGACGAGGAAGGGAAACTGCTGGATGCAGGTTGCATTAACCACTGAAGAACAGATTGGCGACGCTGTTCGTTACTGAGATTCACAGAGCCCTGACTCAGCGATGACAGGCCTGACGGTCCTGCAACCGACGATCCACTGGTTTGCGTGTTGTCGCCAGCACTGGAAGGAGCACCTTCTCTCGTACCTCTACCTCCTACACCCCTCTTTGCTCGCTTACCACCTGCTCCATGTTAAAAAAGATAAAGATTTAAGAAGGTATGGAAGAGTTTTGGAAAGTCTCTTATTAAAAGACGGCAAATCACAGCTATTCTTAAATCCCTCTAATTTCCTACAGCCAACTAGGATTTGAAACTGAAATGTTTCTAGCGAATACCTGTGAAATGTGGTCTGGTGGAAGAACCGTAAGACAAAATCAACAGTGTTCTTCCTTCAGTCCCAGAGATTTACAACTGCCCAGTAGGACTAGGAATTGATAGTTTTCAACAAACTATCATACAAGTGCGCTATCTGCACCAAACTGAGATTCACTGAGCGCAATAAAAGTATTCAGAAGTTACACGGATGAGAAATTGCATTTTTTGCAGCAATGACAAACGAAAACAAATTGCTAGAATATTTTCTATCAAATTCGTCGTCAACAGTGGCTATTTGAAAAAAACTAGGGCCGCACCACGTGGCAATACAGCTATTAAAAGTTATATGGATAAGAAAAGGTGGTTTTTGCACAATGAAATACACCAACAGTAATACAACATTTCTGTATTTAAATTTAAGTACAAGGTGGCTTTTTTGAACAAAACTGGGACGCACCAAAGTAAAAAAAAAACACCTATTGAATGTATAACGGCAGGGCTCGTAGGCTGTTTTAATATTTGGGGGTCGGGCCCGAATAAAACCCTGTGCCCCGAGTTCGCGGGCACAGGCTCTGCCTGGGCCTGGGGCACCGACTGGCCCTTCAGCTGCATGTGCGTCGCTGGACGCACACTCAGCTGAGGGCTTCTGCGGAGCAGAGGCGAGCGCTCCCTGCCCCGCAACAGTGTCGGACCTGCAGGGCCGACACAGCGGGGCCACCCGGGTCCTCACAGCGCTGAGGACTCGCCGCGGCCCCCCGTGCGCCTCAGCCGGCAGCGTCGCTATGATGTGATGTCATCGCGACGCTGCCTGTTCCTCGGGCGCACAGCGCGTCATAGGCCGTGGCGCCGAGGAGCTGCCGGAGGAGCGCGGCTGAAGAGGCAGAGCCCCCTCGCCGGGGGGTTAAGGTGAGTATGATTTGTTATTTTTTAACCCCGTTTTCCTGCTCAGTGCCCCTATATACTGCCTTGCCCTATAAGGCCCGCCTGTGG
>JAODAL010017505.1:0-77548 GCA_025379985.1 Phyllomedusa bahiana
AAACAACATTTTTTAGAGTAATAATATCTGCATACATTTCTAGATGTAATAAATAACAAGTTAAGAGACCAGGATTCTGGAGAAGGGTCGGAACATTTCTGATGTAATAATAAAAAATTTTATAGGGGCCCGGATTCTGGGAAGGTCTGGAGACCTTTCGAGATGTAATAATATAAATTTTAAAGTGACCAGGATTCTGGAGAAGGGTCTGGAGACATTTCTAGATGTAATAATATAACAAGTTATAGTGACCAGGATTCTGGAGAAGGGTCTGCATACATTTCTAGATGTAATAATAACAAGTTATAGAGACCAGGATTCTGGAGAAGGGTCTGGATACATTTCTAGATGTAATAATATAATAAGTTATAGAGACCAGGATTCTGGAGAAGGGTCTGCATACATTTCTAGATGTAATAATAAAAAGTTATAGTGACCAGGATTCTGGAGAAGGGTCTGCATACATTTCTAGATGTAATAATATAACAGTTATAGTGACCAGGATTCTGGAGAAGGGTCTGGATACATTTCTAGATGTAATAACATAACAAGTTATAGTGACCAGGATTCTGGAGAAGGGTCTGGATACATTTCTAGATGTAATAATATAACAAGTTATAGTGACCAGGATTCTGGAGAAGGGTCTGGATACATTTCTAGATGTAATATATAACAAGTTATAGTGACCAGGATTCTGGAGAGGGGTCGCTGATCCAGGGATTTATTCTGATGCCAGATTGGCGTCAGCAAGGAATTTTTTTCCCTAAAATGAGGACAATTGGTTTCTTCCTCATGGGGTTTTGCCTTCCTCTGGATCAACACTTTAGCACAATAGGCTGAACTGGATGGACGTCTTTTTTCGTCCTTACAAACTATGTAACTGTATAAAAACATCTAGAATAAAAAAGTGACAATTACAAAACGTATTTTTCTGGATATTGTTCCAGTAAAAAAAAAACAAAAAATAATAATGCCTTTCGGTATATTCACACGGCGTATTTGCATGGTGTAGTTCGTCACGTAATTGCGCTACAATATGGCCAAATTACAGTAATTCATAGCTCTTATCGAGAATTGACATGTCACTTGTTCACGGCACTTCGGTGCCAGGGAAAACGCAGATCAATGGGAGCTGGCTATCAGCGCTTTAACCCCTTAATGACCCATGGTCTTTTGGCTGCGAACATTTCAGGTCTGACGTCGCTGCAGACATTGGGTTTTGGAGAGCGCTGTACTTCACAGCCCTTTTCCCAGCGCAGTCTCTGCAAGCGCCAAGGAACGGGAGAAACCTTTGATTGCCACGGGTCGTGACTGCAGCATAATCAAAGGGCTTTTTCCTGCTCTGTAAGGTGATAGGGACTCCCAGTGACCCGGCAGAGCCCGGGGAACGGCTGCACAGTCAGCCCTGGGGACCTAGAGTAGCTCCAGGACTGTCTGTGTAACAAGCCAGTGATCAGGACACACTGTGAGCTGTCCTGATCACTGCCTGTGTCAGACTGACACAGATTATAATATATTAGCATATATGAATATGCTAATACATTACTAAGTGTAAAAAAATAAATCTAAAACAGTTATTCCTTCATGGGATTTAAAAAAAAACAAAGAAGAAAACCATTAAAAGTGTAGTGGGTTTTGCCACGATGTAATGTTGACAGGGGGAACCTAAAAATGGGTATTTAATCACTTTTTCTAAATATATGTGATTACAAAAATTGCAGCCGGGAAGAGAGCTACAGCCTTCCTTACCTTCCCTTAGTTACTTAAAAACTTCTATAATATACGTCCTGTCAAGTGCTGCTGTCCGGGCTTGCGCAGAGCACCTTCTTATTGATGAAGGGAGCTGAAGAACTTTCAAGGTACCGGGTAGAAATATGTTGTGTTTTGTATACAGAATTCCACTGTTGTAGTGTGATTATCTGGTAGACCCCTGCTTTTTCTGATGACGGGAACATGAACGAGCTTTCAAGCGGGCTGGGGAAAGAAAAGGTGTTGTCTTTTGTATACAGAATCCCTAGTAGTTGTTTGATTATTTGGAGTGAACATTTCACACAAATCCCTTATGAAAGCTCTGGGCTCTGGCTGTGTCTCTCTCTCTCTCTCTCAGCTCAGCGTGGCTTGTTTACATTTGCTTCTTAGCAGATAAGGCACGTCCTGGCAAAACCCCTTTAAGCTATTTCCCCAAAAATTACAACTTGTCCCGAATAAAACGAGACCTCAAACAACTACGTCATTGAAAAAATAAAAAAAGTTACGACCGTTGAAATGCGAGGAAGAAAAAACTAAAACAATATGCTGGTTATTAAACGGGTTGTCTCACTACAGGGATCGCTGCTTTTTATGTTAAAGATCTTGCAAAAACAAGTCACTTTGCAATATATGTCCATTAACAGTGTCCTACCTATTCCTAGATGGGCTGCATCAGCTCCTCAGGTTGCTATAGCTACAGACCTGTTCGATCTCTCCTGATAGGCTGACAGCACTGGTTGCTATAGCTACAGACCTGTTTGATCTCTCCTGATAGGCTGCCAGCACTGGTTGCTATAGCTACAGACCTGTTTGATCGCTCCTGATAGGCTGCCAGCACTGGTTGCTATAGCTACAGACCTGTTCGATCGCTCCTGATAGGCTGCCAGCACTGGTTGCTATAGCTACAGACCTGTTCGGTCTCTCCTGATAGGCTGCAAGCACTGGTAGCTATAGCTACAGACCTGTTCGTTCTCTCCTGATAAAGGGTGCCAGCACTGGTTGCTATAGCTACAGACCTGTTTCGATTTGCTCCCGATAGGCTGCCAGCACTGGTTGCTAATAGCTACAGACCTGTTCGATCGCTCCTGTAGGCTGCCAGCACTGGTTGCTATAGCTACAGACCTTTTTTGATCGCTCCTGATAGGCTGCCCGCACTGGTTGCTATAGCTACAGACCTGTTTCGATCGCTCAGATAGGCTGCCAGCACTGGTTGCTATAGCTTTCAGGACCTGTTCGATCGCTCTACTGATGGTGCCACCACTGGTTGCTATAGCTACAGACCTGTTCGATCGCTCCTGATAGGCTGCCAGCACTGGTTGCTATAGCTACAGACCTGTTCTGTCTCTCCTGATAGGCTGCCAGCACTGGTCGCTATAGCTACAGACCTGTTCTGTCTCTCCTGATAGGCTGCCAGCACTGGTTGCTATAGCTACAGACCTGGCTTCTACTGCAGCCTAGTAGTAGCCAGTAAACACGCCCCTGAATTCAAAATGAAACCAAGAAAACAGGACAAATCAATGTAGTGAAATGCACTACATGTCGGTGTAACACTGCCAGCCATCCTAGTGGATCCGACCTCTGGCCAGAACTAAGGCTATGTTCACACGGCGTTATTGCAGTGCGCATTTCGCTGCGTATTTGCGCTCTAATACGGGCGAGATGCGCGCCGAAATTACGGTAATTCATAGTTCTCGTCATCCTGCGCGTACAATACGATCGTATTGTACGAGCGGGGAGATAAGTGACATGTCAATTAGGTGCCGCGAGTAATGCATGTCTAAGGGGCCGGAGGGCCACCGGCCCCCCCGTGCCTCGGGAGTACGTGCTGATCAGCGCGATCTCCCGAGATACATGATGTAGTGAAGCGCGCAATACATCGTGTGAACATAGCCTAACATGCATACACAAAAGGCAGACCTGGGAGATCTTATTAGGTCCCAGCTCCCATGTAAACCCATCAGTTTCCTGAGAACACATGGCAGGGGAGGCCAATGGGATGAGAAAGGGAATCCCATCTCCCCAAAATCACTTACACGCAATGGTCACTATTCAGTGCGGCATCTAAGGGGTTAAACAGCTGGGCTCTGTCCACTCTGCGCCATCAGAGCAGGGTCTTGGCTGACATCAGACACCTTAGCCCCTGCTTCATCCAGGACAGGACACTGATGACAGCTCATTTTTGCCAAAAGATGTATTGTGGTCTTTAACCCCTTAAGGCCCAAGCATCCTTTTGGGTTGACACATTCGTTTTTCCCTCTCCGCCTTCCCAGAGCCGTAACTTTTTTATTTTTCCATCTACATAGACATACGAGGGCTTATATTTTGCGGGACAAGATGGTGTAATTCATAAAATATACTGGGACACCGGAAAAAAATTCTAAGTGGGTAAAAGAAAAAACGTACTTGTGCCATGTTCCAGTGCTTTTTGGTTTTTCTTAGGGCGTTCACTCTCCAGTATAAAGGTTACGTTCCCTTTATTCTACAGGTTGATACGAATCCGGCAATAGCAAACATGGAGGGTGACCGTAAATAAATCCCAAACATTTTCTATTTTTCAAATTTTTTGGCGACCAATACCTTTTTTTTTGCACTTTCATCCATGGACCCGAGTGAGGGAAGATGCATTTTTTTGCGGCCTGAAGCGTACTTTTTTATCGAGATAGATGTGACTTTTTTTGATCACTTTTATTTCAATTTTTAGGGGACCTGAATTGTTATATTATAATAGATCGGACTTTTTCGGACACGGCGATAACAGCTATGTGTAACTTTATTACTATTTGTAAAATGGTAAAAGGGGATGTTTTGAACTTTTAAAATTAAAATTTTTTTTAAATATAATTTTAACCTTTTTTTTCCCCACTTTTACTTTATACAAACTAAAGGGTGTACAAAGATGGCGGTTTTACTACTTAAAGACTCGTGTAAGGGAGCAGTAAAACAAAGAACATGGTAGTGATGAAAGCCTTCAATAGGTTGACAGCCGGCATGTAAACTGATCGGGAGCCCGCTATCTCGGCACAGAGGGCAGCAATTGGAGGGAGGAACGGTGCGCGGCACAGTTTCTCTTTCATTTAGATGCCGCGGTATCTAAAGGTTTAAACAGCTCCATTCTGCGCTATTATTATGTGCAATTAACAGCCGGCACCTGTTGCCTTTGTAGCAGGATCGCGCCGTGATCCCACTACATAGCAACACTGGGACATGAGTTTAAGTCAAGTGTCTTTAAGGAGTTATGGGTTTAAATCCTCAAGCACAGTAGCGCTAGTAATTTTTTTTCTCACCTGCAGCTGAATACAGGATGTCTCACTGCTGCTCCTGGGTCATGTGACTGCACTCCGAATTGCTGAAACACACAGTTCCTATGGGAGGTTCTAAGTCAGTCTCATAGGAATACATAGAGAGACAGACTTCCTGACTGCATCAAAACCACAGTGTATATCAGCCAATCAGAGAGCAGGTCATTTGAGCCAGAGGACTGTTGCATCAGCCAGAAATCCTGTATTCAGCTGCAGGTAAGCAAAAAAAAAAAAAACTGGCTCTATAGTTTATCTAAAAGCAATTTCTAATGAACTAAAGGGAAAATAAATCTGGAGTGGTCTTTTAAAGACTAATATTCATCCTTCCTTGTATGTATAAACCCCCAGTAAATACAGACTCCCTACAGATACGGTCCCCAGCCCAGTCCGGCATTGTATGTACAGGCTCCCTGAGCACTACCGAACCCTGATCCCTATAACAATGTGACTGTCCTGAATAAGAGGCGGAGGATGGTGGTTGTGCTCTGGGGCACACACAGCAGGGACACAGCAGGTTTCCTGAGCCAGCTAGGCTGGGCTTGGATTGTACGTCACAAGCAGCAGTGAAACTTCACTAGACTGGTAGAAATCCGACCCCCAGGACCCTCACACAGCAGCTGAAAGAAGGGAGCTGGTGACTCCAACAAGCGCCCCATACAGCGCCATAGGTTGGGGAGTGGCTGTGCCTGGTATTACAGCTCAGTCGTATCCATGTAAATGGGTCTGAGCTGTGCTATGGAAAACAGCTGAGAACCCCCCAACTCGATATGGATGGATGGATCAGAAATGTTTTAGTCCTGTGAAACCTTGTTAATTGTTTGTTACTCTCTCTATTTTGTAAAGTTCTGTGGAACACGTGGACGTTCTAACTGATCAATCCTAATACATTTCTATAAGTGACTGATCAATCCTAATACATTTCTATAAGTGACTGATCAATCCTAATACATTTCTATAAGTGACTGATCAATCCTAATACATTTCTATAAGTGACTGATCAATCCTAATACATTTCTATAAGTAACTGACCAATCCTAATACATTTCTATAAGTGACTGATCAATACTAATACATTTCTATAAGTAACTTTTCAATCCTAATACATTTCTAGAAGTAACTTTTCAATCCTATTTCTATAAGTGACTGACCAATCCTAATACATTTCTATAAGTGACTGACCAATCCTAATACATTTCTATAAGTAACTGATCAATCCTAATACATTTCTATAAGTGACTGACCAATCCTAATACATTTCTATAAGTGACTGATCAATCCTAATACATTTCTATAAGTGACTGATCAATCCTAATACATTTCTATAAGTAACTTTTCAATCCTAATACATTTCTATAGTAACGACATCTAATAATTTCATAAGGATACCATCAATCCTCATACATTTCTATAAGTAACTGATCAATCCTAATACATTTCTATAAGTAACGGACCAATCCTAATACATTTCTATAAGTAACGGACCAATCCTAATACATTTCTATAAGTAACTGACCAATCCTAATACATTTCTATAAGTAACTGACCAATCCTAATACATTTCTTGAAGTAACGGACCAATCCTAATACATTTCTAGAAGTAATTGATCAATCCTCATACATTTCTATAAGTAACTGATCAATCCTAATACATTTCTATAAGTGACTGATCAATCCTCATACATTTCTATAAGTGACTGACCAATCCTAATACATTTCTATAAGTAACTGACCAATCCTAATACATTTCTATAAGTGACTGACCAATCCTAATACATTTCTATAAGTGACTGACCAATCCTCATACATTTCTAGAAGTGACTGATAAATCCTAATACATTTCTAGAAGTGCAGACTATATGGGTTGTTACACCCAGAGGTGACCCTTCTGCCCTCCTCATCCTATTTCGCCTGGAGTATGGAATGTAAACCCCGATGTTGTCAGTACTGAAGTGGAGAAGAAGGATCCAGCCGCCTCCAGCCTCTTATGGAAGGTGAAAGATTCCCTATAGAAATCCGGAAATTCCTCCAAAATGTCAGGAATGGCATGTTCTTCCTATTGTCACTAGATGGCAGTAGATAGTAACATGTTGGATTGTTTTGGTTACTTTTTTTTGCACAATCCCCTCTGGGATCTGCTGGAGCACAATAACCTGGAGGGACAGAGATCCTCATAGAAACACTCATGTAGCATGTAGCGTAGGTTCCCACCTGAATTGAGGTCACCTTGCCGTGGCAGATAGGCATTTACAGTTTTGATCAAAAATGTGCACTAGGAACCTCAAATTTTTCATATATTTCATGTGAGCAGAAATGCTTACCAAAATGTTTTATGTCCTCTGACTGTTTTTTAGTGCCTATAGAGTGCTGCTGATATTGTATTGTGTCCTCATAGAAACAATGGCGGATCGGACGTCTCTCCTAGTGCTGTGAATATCAGCCGGGTTTTTAGCAGGATTTTATTTTTTTTTCCTTTCCCGGGTAAACCGCAATCCTTCAGAAACAAATCTCATGGTAGGGGGGACCCAGCCATGAATTATTCTCAGCCACATCTATGTGCTTGCTGTGATTGGTGTAAGCAGGTCTCTGGGGCAAGTACCTCGGAGCTCCACCATCTCTGCTGTTGCATCTCTTTTTGTGCTTGAGATACTTTTAGCCTCTAATGTACATTTAAAAGGAATTTATCAATAATAATTTTTTTTCACAAATTAAATTAGATCTTGAGAAATATTCCTTTTTATTTTCTGTTTTCTGTACATTGGTTCCTCAACATACAATATTTATTGGATCGGGGACGACCATTGTATGTGGGAATCATAACTCTATGGAAAACTGGTAATTGGTTCCGTGCACCTCACTAATACATGTAAGAGCAGTACAGGACATTTAGTACCGCACTGTACTGTAGAGAGGTACTACTAGACCACTAATCGCTACATGCACCTCACTAATACATGTAAGAGCATCAGGAAGTAGTAAACACTTATAAAAGAGGCACTATAGACCACCAATCACGCATGAACTCACTAATAAATGTAAGAGCAGACAGATGTGTACCGCACTGTACTTTTGAGAGGTACTATAAAATCCTAATCACTGCGCACCTCACTAATACATGTAAGAGCAGTACAGGACATGTAGTACCGCACTGTACTGTAGAGAGGTGCTATAGACCAATCACCGCATGCACCTCACTAATACATGTAAGAGCAGTACAGGACATGTAGTACCGCACTGTACTGTAGGGAGGCGCTATAGAACGCCAATCACTGCATGCACCTCACTAAAACATGGAAGAGCAGTACAGGAACATTGTAGTACCGCACTGTATTTTTAGAGACGCTATAGACCCCCAATCACTGCATGCACCTCACTAATACATATAAGAGCAGTACAGGACATGTAGTACCGCACTGTAGTGTAGAGACGCTATAGACCCCCAATCACTGCATGACCTCACTAATACATGTAAGAGCAGTACAGGACATGTGTATCGCACTGTACTGTAAGAGGCGCTATAGACCAATCACTGCATGCCCCCTCACTAATACATGTAAGAGCAGTACAGGACATGTAGTACCGCACTGTACTGTAGAGAGGCACTATACACCCCCAATCACTGCATGCACCTCACTAATACATGTATCCCTACGTGGATATTGATAAATTGTCTTAAGTGGTATTGAAGCCCACAAAAATGTTTCACCTACAATGTTGGGTCAGAGGGGGTAAATGTTGGGTTGGACTCCCTCTGACTTTTTGGAGTTCATGAAGGGCTAGAGGTTTTTGGCTGAAATACTCTGAGAACTATATGACAGTAAACTGCTCTGAGCGTCTGCCGCGCTTACAGTAATGTCTAGGCTGCACGGTGACAGCCACCAGTCTGCTCATGTAAGATACAGAGCAATACAAGCTCTCACAGAGGCAGCAAACGGCAGCACCTGTGTCTACAACATTACAGCAGCGCGGGTTTGAAAATTGCACAAAACGGTTTTGGATTTTTAAATTTTTGTCGAGGTTTAAATATATTTTTATCCCGGAGCAGAGGATGTATGCACCCCTGCTAACCCCACTGTGTATGGGGCCCCGGAGAGACGGGTGTCACTGACCTCTCTAAAAAGTGTATGGGGGGCCCCCGGGGCAGAGATGTCATTCACCTTGCTAAAACCCAAATGTGTATGGGCCCCCGGGGCAGACGGATGTCACTGCACCCCTTTCTAACCCACTGTGTTGGGCTTGGGGCGACTGATGTCACTGCCCCTCTGCTAACCCACTGTGTATGGGGCCCGGAGAGACAGATGTCACGCACCTTGCTAACCGTACTGTGTATGGGACCCGGAGCAGAAAAGATGTCAGCACCTCTGCTACAACCTAGTGTATGGAGCCCAAGCAGACGAATGTCATGCACTCTGCTAACCCTTTCTGTGTATGAGCCAGAGCAGACGGATGTCACGGCACCTCTGCTAACCCTACTGTGTATGGGGCCCTGAGCGACGGATGTCACTGCATCTCTACTAATCCTGCTGTGTATGGGGCCCCGGAGCAGACGGATGTCACCGCACCTCTGCTAACCTTACTGTTCTGGGGCCCCGGAGCAGACTGATGTCACCGCACCCTGCTAACCCTACTGTGTATGGGGCCCCCGGGGCAGACGGATATCCTGCACCTCTGCTAAACCCTACTGTGTATGGGGCCCCTGGAGCAGACGGATATCACTGCACCTCTGTAACCCTACTGTGTATGGGGCCCAGAGCAGACGAATGTCACTGCACCTCTGCTAACCCTACTTGTTTTTGGGCCCTGGAGCAGACGGATGTCACTGCACCTCTGCTAACCCTACTGTGTAGGGGGCTCCGGAGCAGATGGTAGTCACTGCACTTCTGCTAACCCTACTGTGTATGGGGCCCCAAAAGAAGGGATGTCAATGCACCTCTGCTAACCCTACTGTGTATTTGGGGGCCCGGAGCAGAAGGATTTCATGCACCTCTGCTAACCCTACTGTGTATGGGGCCCCGGAGCAGACGGATGTCACTGCACCTCTGCTAACCCTACTGTTATGGGCCCCGGAGCAGACAGATGTCTCTGCACCTCTGCTAACCCTATTGTGTATAGGGCCCCAGAGCAGACGGATGGGCACGGCACCTTGGGTAACCCTACTGTGTATGGGGCCCTGGAGCAACGGATGTCCCCTGCACCTCTGCTAACCCTACTGTGTATGGGGCCCCCCAAGCAGACGGATGTCACTGCCACCTCTGCTAACCCTACTGTGTATGGGGGCCCCGGAGTAGACGATGTCACTGCATCTCTGCTAAACCCTAAATGTGTATGAGGCCCGGAGCAGACGGATGTCCCCTGCACCTCTGCTAACCCTACTGTGTAAGGGCCCCGGCAGACGGATTGTCCTGCACCTCTGCAACCTACTGTGTATGGGGTCCCGGAGCAGACGGATGTCACTGCACCTCTGCTAACCCTACTGTGTATGGGGCTCCCGGGGCAGAGGGATGTCACTGCCCCCTCTGCTAAACCTACTGTGTATGGCCGGAGCAGACAGATGTCACTGCACCTCTGCTAACCTACTGTATATAGGTCCCTGGAGCAGACCGATGTCACTTCACCTCTGCTAACCCTCCTGTGTATGGGACCCCGGAGCAGACGGATGTCACTGCACCATTGCTAACTCTGTGTATGGAGCCCTGCAACGGACGGATGTCACTGCACCTCTGCTAACCCTACTGTGTATGGGCCCCGGAGCAGACGGATGTCACTGCACCTCTGCTAACCCTACTGTGTGTGGGGCCCGGAGCAGACGGATGACACTGCACCTCTGCTAACCCTACTGTGTATGGGGCCCAGAGCAGACCCGGGTGTCACTGCCCTCTGCTAACCCTTCTGTGTATGGGGCCCGGAGCAGATGGATGTCACTGCACCTCTGAAGTGAGGTTTCTACTTGTGATGATGTTAGTGAGGACAGGGCTGAATGTGACAGGGGCGGTGTCATATGTGGGAGGTGGAGATGGAAACAAGCGAGAGGTCACACAATGATATTTGCATGGTGGAAGGAGCAGGGCCCACAGCACCACAGAGTGTTTTATTACATCTAACTAATTTGTGGTGGGCAGTGCCCTGTTCACTCAAGTGATGGTGTTAGGCTATGTTCACACGGCTTATTTTGGGATGCATTTCGACACGTATTGAGAGCGTACTGCCCCAATCATCACGGTAATCCACAGCTCTCAGAGAACTATGGATTACGCCTCCTCTCCCTGCATGTACAATACGATCGTATTGCAGGCGCGGGGAGATAAGCGACATGTCATTTATTCACGGCGCTTACGTGCTGCGAGTAATGAATGTTAACCCCTTAACGACCGTGGGCGTATGAGTATGTCCCAGGGCCGCTAAGGGGCTTTGCAGGGGGATCGCTCCGCAACCCCCCCGCACAGGGCCGCTGAAGGGCTTCGCAGGCGGGAACGCCCGCAACCCCCCCGCACAGCGCTGTGTAAAGCGGCTAATCGCCGCGGCGTCTGACTGAATGACTATCGGTGCCGCGCACCGATCGTTATGGTCATCGGCATCCGACGACCGGACACGGCAGTGGGGAGCCCTACGAAGGCTCCCGTCACTTACATTTCCCGGTTTGCCCCACTTCCGGCCGTAGACAGGAAGTGGGGAAACCGCCATCTTTGTACACCCCAATGCATTGTCTATGCAATGCATTAGGCTGTATTAACAATCGCGCCCGCTAGTGGTGAAGCACCATAGGGGGACTAAATGTTACAGTAAAAAAATAAAAATAAATAAAGTTTTAAAGTACAAAAAAAAAAAAAGGATTAAAAGTTTAAATCACCCCCTTTCCCCATTTTACAAATAAAATCATTAAAATAATAAAAAAGTTACACATATTTGGTATCGCCGCGTCCGAAAAAGTCCGATCTATAAAAAATATAACATCATTTATCCCGTACGCTGAACACCGTAGAAGAAAAAAAAATTCCAAACTCCAAAATTGTGTTTTTTGGACATTTTACGTCACTCAAAAAATGGAATAAAAATGATCAAAAAAGTCGCATGCATTCCAAACTGCTAGCGATAAAAAGGAAACTTCAGCCCGCAAAAAATGCCACCTCACTGACGTCCGTAGGTGTTAGTACAAAAAAGTTATTGGTCGCGCAAAATGTCGCCGCAGCGCAAATTTCAAAAATAGAAAATGTTTGGAATTCTTTTACGGTACCAAAACATAACAGAAACCCTACAAGTTTGGTATTGCCGCATGCGTAACAACCTGTAAAAATACAGATAACACATTATATTTACCGAAGATGAACGCCGTAAAAGCAAAACACCCAGAAACATGGCGAAAAAATTTTTACGTCCCTTGAATTTTTTTGTGGTTTCCCCAGTATAGTCTATAGTACAGTGAATAACACCATTAGAAAGTACATCTTGTCCCGCAAAATAAAAGCCCTCCATGTGTCTATGTAGGTGGAAAAATAAAAAAGTTATGGCTTTCAGAAGGCGAGGAGGGAAAAACTAACGTGTCAACAAAAAAAAACGCCGGGTCCTTAAGGGGTTAATGGGGCCGGAGGGCTGCATCGGCGGAAGCTCCCGAACACCCAGCGTAATTGCAGGTCATACTGTACGCCCTGCAATTAGCCGTGTGAACATAGCCTTAGTGAGGACAGGGCTGAAAGTGAAAGTGGCAGTGCCATGACATGAGGAGGGGGATAGAGACAAAGGGAAAGTCACATACTGACCGTAATATAATGGAAGGAGCAGGGTCCCCCAGCAGCACAGAGTTATTCAGGAGAGGAGTTCAGGAGACCGTGCTCTGTCCATTTATGAGATAACGTTAGGGCTGGAGGAGACGGTGAATGGAAACCTAAGGCTGCAACCACACAACGTACAAGATACTTTTTGAATCATGAATCCTAAAATTGCGTTGGCCGATGAGTACTTGAACAGTATTTACATAAGAACAAGAGGATTTTTTTTTTAAACTCTGCTTTAGTTTTCTGGTGCAAATTTTTGTCCAATTTTGATGCGTTTTTCAGATTTGGTTTTTCAATACTTTTCCTATCAGAGCACTATTTAGATTTTGGACACGGATCTGAGCCAGAAAACATGCACAAAGCTTTCTGGGTGTTTTTCATGCCATCACCTTGACTTCAATACTAAATTTTTGACTGTGTTCTGAGTGAAATAAGGCGCATTATTGAGCGTGTTCTAAGTTTTTTGTAAAAACCGGCACAGAAACTCAGAGTTGTGTGGTCTACAACTTGAATTTTGCAATTGAGGTCTATGGGGACGTTTTTTGTCGATTTTTAAAATCCAAGTCTGCGTGGATTTGTAACTGAAAATGTTTGTCCTGTGGACGGACCCTATAGGAGGTCAAATAGTGATCATTTCATAATGACTGAAACATGTTATTCTGCAGCACAGAGTATTTCAGGGGAGAAGCATGCTAATCCTATGGAAAGCCGTAATCTTTCCACTCATGACAACCTTACTGGAGCAGTGTCATAATGTGAGGAGAATAAAGACAAGTGGGAGTGGAAGGAGCAGAGTTTTACAGCAGCACAGAGTATTTCAGGAGACAAGAATTCTGATCTTGTAGAAGGTAGTAACCACTTGTGAAGATGTGAGGACAGGGCTGATTGCTACCGGGGCAGGATCATGATGTGAGGATGGAGTTAAGTGGGAGGTTACAGGCTGATATTTTTATAGTGGATTGGACAGAATTCTTCACAACTCCCGACAGAGTATTGCAATTTGTTTTTTAAATCAACTCCCAACACTTCATATATCTTGGGTTATAGAGAGCAAAATTTAGAGGCGTTAAGAACTAATATATCAGTCAGAAAATCTTGCTGATCTTGTGGAAGCATTGATCGGATTTAAAGTGATTCTCCCAGTTAAAGGGGTGTTCCGAAACAAACAAATACTCATCAGCTCATTGCGGGTGACTAAAAATATAAGGGGAAACCCCCCCTCACCCCCCCCCCACACACACACCTTTTCAAACTGTCTTGTTCCAGCACAAGTGATCCTGGCTGATGAAGTCCTTGTCCATTCTTCATGTGACCCTGCAGCTATCCACAGGCCCCAGCAGTCTCTTGCTAAATTTACTGCATGTGACCACTGCAGGCTACGATTAGCTGGAGGGTCACATGAGGACTGAACGGTGAAATGAGCCGGGGTCACTGGGACCGGCTGCAGGGGGGTTATTCAGAGGTTTATGAAATAGAATTTTTTATTATTATTTTAATCATCACCCGATGGATCAACAAGCATTTATTAGTTTTTGGAACATCCCCTTAATTCTCATTTAGACTTATCAGAAGGCACATACATGGAGATCTCAAAAACGGGACATTATTTGCTTAAAGGGCAATACACTACGTGGAAATCCCTAAAGAAGCATTTATGCTATCTATCATACATGAAACTTTGAGACTCTCGGTTCACATATTTTGATCAAAAGATGTTTAAGCTGCCCATGTATTATTTGCTTAAAAACACAAGGTCATACATACAGCTCAGTGGCTGGATGATAAACTAGTCCCAGTTGGATGCAATATAAGCCCCAGTTGCTCACACACCCATCCATGAAGGGGGCAACAGTCTATTAAAAAAACTGCACATTGGATAAGTACCAGTTCATACTAGTATGGAGAAAAGTCACAACACCAGGGAGAAAATACAGGCAACGCCTATACCCCAATGTTACAGGGCAAAAATGCATACTGGAAATACATCAAATGAAGAATTAGGTCAATACGTTGGCCAATATATATGCTCACAAAAAAGTATATTGGCTAAGCCACTGAGCTGTAAGTATGGCCATGCGTATGTGTTTTTACGTAAATGTCCTTTTTTTCTGTGATTTATTCTCTGTAAATTGCTAGTAATTCTAGTTTAGGGACCATAGACGTGGGTTGCGAGCTTGCATATATATAGTGGCCAATGTATCAACCAATACCCAATAGGATTTCTTTCCCGTATGCATTTTTGCCCTGTAAGTCCCATCTACACAGAAGGGTTTTTTCGTTCGGATTTTCAGACGAATTTGAAAACCGACTGTCAACCATCTGCATACACTTCTAATATTCGTTCAGCAGTCCCTACTGCACGGATTTTCTGCCGGACAGTTTTTTTTTTTACACAGACGGCGGTCCAAAAAAACACGTTCAATCTTCCGCCCGGTCTGTGGGTAGAGGTTATGCATGTCCATGGTTAAGGGGGATAGGCGTATCTGCACACCGCGGGCAGAACCACCCCCCTCAACCATGTAAAGGAGAAAACACCAGCCAGATTCTGATTAAAGAATCCGGCCGCTGTAGCAATCAGCCCTGTCCTCACATCTTCGATGGCGGTTACTGCCTTCCACAAGATCAGAATTCTTGTCTCCTGAAACACTCTGTGCTGCTGTAAAACTCTGCTCCTTAGTATCTTTATTCTCCTCACATTATGACACTGCTCCAGTAAGGTTGTCATGAGTATTTCACACTGCCGTGTGGAGGCGCACTAGGTGTAAGTTCACACGGCTGTTCTGGACGCTGGATTTTCAGCATCAAAACCCCATCTGAAAAACGCTTCCATGCAGCACTATTCTGATGAGCTCACCACAAAACATTAACACAGGTGCACGGTGAGAACCGGGGAACCCCTGGTAATGAACTGCAAGCAAGCAACGAAACAGACTATCGTCCGAAAGATGAAGACCTGCACTCCTGGAGGTTAAAATCCAGTATTTTATGTCTTGATGCATCGTACCTACGATTAAAGAGATTGTTTGCTCCGAAACGCGTCAGCCGCTTCAGTTTTATATTTTCTAATGTAACAAGGCATAAAATAAAACACTGGATTTTAACCTCCAGGAGTGCTTGAGGTTTTCCAACACGGTTTTCTTTCTGAAACACCCATACAAATCAATAGCCAAGACAAAAAAAAACAGCGAAAAAGACATCAAAACTGTGTCTAAAACCACGCCAAGGTCTTGGACGAGGTTTTGAATCGCTCTTATGCCGATTTTGAGCATTGAAAATGCTTCAAGAATTGACATTACACTTTTTTTCAGTGCCCAAAGTAGCGCTGAAAGTGTGTGAACTACAACGTGGTTTACCTAGAAATCAATATGAACTGGGGGAGTTTTGGGAGACGTTTTGGGCAAAGAGTCAGAATCAGCCGTGTAAACCTACCGTAATACTGGGGAGTACGGAGGTGTCAGTATTTTCTTCCCGGTCTTGTGGCTTTTCTTCATACTGGTCTGAATTGGTACTTATCCAAAGTGCAGTTTTTTTTTTTTTTTAACTAGACAGTTGCCCCCCTGGTGGAAGGGTGTGTGCGTGACTGTTCATTACGCATCTGGGTATGGTGTGCGCAAAGAAAGGTGTAGTGCACACAATTTGTTGGTGTAACATTTATCATATCATTTATCTGTAAGGTTAAAATAGGGCATTTTAGGGTTAGCCACCTGTAATGGGGGCGCCCTTTTCAGGCCGATTACACCACAATTTAGGTAGGGCTTTCTAGGTTAAGGTCAGGTATATTAGCCCTATTACTTTAACTAGTCGGCACTGAGGAATATAGACCATTAATTCGTTTGTAGCTCATTGAGGTTATCCTTTTAATGGGGTTATTGTTTCTTAGGAGTATATATTAAACGTTAAGTTTTAACTACTAATTGGATTTCAGCGATACTATCTTTACTAAGCTGCACCTGCCAAATTTCTCCCAGGTAGTGCTCCAATGGACATTTACGTAAACCCAACTCCAGATACCCAGCCATAGATTATTGGAGCCGTTAAAATGTTAACAATCCCCTTGAAAAGTAAAAAAATTCATCACACTCGACATCGATTGTTTAAACCATTGTTTATTAATAGAATTTTTCTTCGGCGCTCTGTTCTCTTTGATTCCAGACAATTCGAATATTTACAAAACTGACCCGCTCATAGCAAACAGTGGACTTAAAGCAGCACTTACGTAGTATACATAGGTCCCCATCTGACACCAAGCATTCACTGCACTCTTAAGACTTGCACAGCTCTGAAGGGCAAGAAACTGGCTCCATCACTTCCTAACGGGTCGTGAATTCAGGGGTCCCAGACCCATTCATCAGAGGTCAAGTCCGATGAGACGCAAGCACAGACCCATTCATCAGAGGTCAAGTCCAATGAGACGCAAGCACAGACCCATTCATCAGAGGTCAAGTCCAATGCAAAAGCACCACAAAAAGAAAACAGATGCCATTATCAGGTAAAGTCCATAGAGCAGCACAGACCCTTTTCACAGAGGTCAAGTCCAATGCAAAAAAGAAACAAAAGTATGGTCAGTGTGGTCCAGGTCAGCTTCTACTTATGAAGGACGTCCCAAGTTTTCGGACTCCTTCAGAGTCTGTGCAGTCGTGGGCTTCTTGTGATACTTAGTATCCATATAAAGCACAGCATGCTCGACGTCAGAGGGAAAAAAGATTGTTTCGTCGCCCAAAAAACATGAATTGCCGTCTTAGGTAACCGGGTTTCATACAATGAAAAAAAAAAAAAAAACAACAAAAAATAAAGCTATAAAAGAAACATCACTGCAAACTGAGTAACAGAACAAAAATGCCAACATCATAAAGAGTATTTGTCTAAATGTCATACAGACCTTGAACCAACATATACGTATTTACAAAATAATCATCTCTGGTAAAACGTAACCCGATTTGAACGTCAGCCATACATTGAAGTCATCATGCAAAATTCACATCAGATACACCAGAATCTGGAGACGTTAAGAGGTCCGTCCCGTTTCAGGGAGGTAGGACCTTTGTTAAGATTCTGCTCTAGGGGAATAGGGGTTGCGAAAGGCAAAATAGACCCTGCATTTTGCAGGAAATAACTATGTTCAGCATCCAAGCGGACAAAACATCAGTGTAACAGGTGTCAACAAACGTATCTTTGGTGAGATGGTATGGTCCAGGGTCATTGACCTCTACATTGGAAGCAGAACAGTCATCCAAGAGGGTTGGATACCAGGCTCCATTAGACATGGAGAAACCACGTTTGCAATTCAGAGTAGAAGATAAGATAATTGAGCAACTATTGGAATCCATAATTCAGATGAGATGGTCTCGTAGGAAAGACAAGAGATGGCCCAGATGTCACCCACAACTGGCTAACAAACTTATCTTTGGTGAGATGGTATGGTCCAGGGTCATTGACCTCTACATTAAAAGCATAACAATCATCCACGAGGGTTGGATACCAGGTTCCATTAGATGTCGAGAAACCACGTTTGCTATTCAGAGCAGAAGATGAGATAATTGAGCAAGTATTGAAATCCAGACTTCAGATGAGAAGATAAAAATGGATGGTCTTGTAGGAAAGACAAGAGATGGCCCAAACGTCACCCACAGCTGGCCAACAAACGTATCTTTGGTGAGATGGTATGGTCCAGGGTCATTGACCTCTACATTGGAAGCAGAACAGTCATCCATGAGTGTTGGATATCAGGTTCCACAAGTCATTGAGATACCATGTTTGGTATTCTGGGTTGAAGTTGTTACTATTGAGAAACTATTTGGATCCAGACCTCTGATGAGACGTTAAAAATGGATGGTATTGTAGGAAAGACAAGAGATGGCCCAAACGTCACCCACAACTGGCCAAGCCTGCTCGTCTAGGAAGGTGCAACAAAATCCATTCGTTCGTTAGCACAGTGTGGTCATCCAGGTTTCAAAAGTCAACTTTATACTGAAGAGAGTTGCTCCCCATTAACCATTGAGAAACTGCTGGGATGTCCAGAAGGAGGTCATATTTAAAAAAAAAAAAAAACAACCAAAAAGTCTGGTGCGACACCTTTCACTAGTGATGTATAAACATTATACATAAAACATGCACGGTGGAGCACGTATGCATGGAGGTTTGTCGAGATGGACACACATACACACACTCGAAAAATACACGCAAGAAAAACACAAACACTCTCAAAAACAAAGTGCTGGTAACTGAGTGAATTTGTGCAGACTGCCAAGTCGCTGTCGTGCACATTTGACAGCTCATATACGTCTTTACTTCAACTACCTGTTACAAAAATAAAGTCCATAACAGGTAATAATTAGCTTACATTCTAGGGTAGGTCTAGCCATTGCTACAAAGGAGAAAAAAAAAACAAAAAAAAAACCCCACAATGAACACTTTTGGTTGATCTGCAGACATTGCCATTGCTGTGTGCAGCGACACAATCGTTAAAAAGTCCTTTATTCCTTTAACCTGACTCAGTTATAAAATAATGAGGAGGCATCACAGACCTCGCACTCCCGGAGTCATGTCCCCAATCCGCTGGTGCAGAGCCAAATACAATTCTCTCGAAAAAGTATTGCAAGATTCATTAGGAGAAAATATCTAGTTGTATAGATTTTTTGGGTTCGGTTCTTCGTTGTTTATCCTGGAAAGGTCATCAAAAAAATACACATTTGGTTTGTTGTATACATAGGGAGGCTTCAAAAAAAAAAAAACCCCAAAAAAAAATTATCAACGCAGAGCAAAATGTTAGGTCCAGAGGTGAGAGACGAGCAGGGCTCCACCACAGCACAGCATCTTTGGGGTATTCCAGTTACTGGCGTCGAGTTCTGTGTCCACCCGATTCCACTTTGGTCAGTCGTCATTGTACAAATCCAAAAAGTTGCAACAATGAAAGTACAATCCAATCCTCCCTCCCCCCAAAAAAAAATTAAACCCCCTACAATTCCTTTGTCGTTGAATAATGACTCTTCGAGGCGCTTTCTAATGTTCAGCGTCCATGGCGTCCAGGTATTTGGATTCGATGATCTTGGGTAGTAGGTTGTATCTGGGGGAAGAGAACAAGGTTGTTTTTTTTAGGGTGACAGAATTTTGATCAAGTTATCAGACAACGGACTACATTTAGGGGTGTTCCTACAAAGTGTACTGCACAGGTCACGCTCAGCTAGCCGACCATGCACGAGAATAAGTTGGTGGCGCTTGTGGTCGTCCTCTCCTTTCACTTTTATGGGCGCTCCCAAATATAACCGAGCTCATAAACGCGGCTATATTCATAGCTAAGAGTGTAACCTCTTGTGGGCAGGGGGCCTCGCTCTAGTAGAGTGTAACCTCGTGTGGGCAGGGGGCCTCTCAGTTATAGAGGGTAAGCTCTTGTGGGGCCCGGGCCTCCTCTAGAAGGGTAACCTTTGTGGGCAGGGGCCTCTCTCTATAAGGGTAACCTCTTTGTGGTCAGGGGCCCCTCTCTATAGAAAGGGGAACCCCTTGTGGGGCAGGGGCCCTCAGTTATAAAGGGGAATCTCTTTGGGGCAGGGGTCCCCTCCCCGTAAAAGGGTAACTCCTTGTGGGGCAGGGGTCTCTCAGTTATAGAGGGTAAGCTCTATGGTCAGGGTTCTTCCTTAGAGGGTAAGCTCTTTGGGAGGGTTCTATCCTTAGAGGGTAAAGCTCCGGGGCAGGGGTCTTCCCGTTTGAGGTAACTCCCTTTGGGGCAGGGGTTTGTATTGAGAGGGTAAGCTCTTATGGGGAAGGGGTCTCTCAGTTATAGAGGGTAAGCTCTTGTGGGCAGGGAGTTCTATCCTGTAGAGCGTAAGCTCTCCCGGTCAGGGAGTTCTATCCTGTAGAGCGTAAGCTCTTATGGTGAGGGAGTTCTATCCTGTAGAGCGTAAGCTCTCCCGGTCAGGGAGTTCTATCCTGTAGAGCTAAAACTCTTATGGTAGGAGTTTCCTGTAAGCGAAGCTCTCCCGGGCAGGATTCTATCTGTAGAGGTAAGCTTTATGGTCAGGAATTTTTATCCTGTAGAGCGTAAGCTCTGCCGGTCAGGGAGTTCTATCCTGTAGAGCGTAAGCTCTCATGTTCAGGGACTTCTCTCCTCTCCTGGAGCCAGGTATGTGAGCTGACTGAGACTAGGAGCTGACTATGTGAATATGAACGGTGACTGACACTTACCTTATGGGAATCATTCCTATCATAATCAGAGGAAAGATCATCTTCATGTAAGGGAGAGGTGACATGCCGAATCCACACAAGATCACCAGCTGCAGGACCTGGAGCCCCGTGAAGTAGTGAATCTTCCTCTGGGGGACTCTTCTGATGTAATGGGTGGGGGGGTACGCAGTCTGGAAGGCAGAACGCGATACATACACTGATACCATTCAGACAAATGACAGTAAACCTCCGTTTTGCAATCAGATAATGGTGTCCAGTCTATTTTCTTTTCTATTATTATTATTTTGGGATCTATTTGGCTGCAGAAGCCTTCAATTCAATGGGATCAAAGTCTTCAGAAGGTGTCAGAGAAAAAATGGAGCTTTAAATACAGTAGAAAGCGAGCGAGAGTATCCGGGGGCCGCCTGTACCAAACACCCACTTGTTGCTGGAAAGCGGAAAAAAGGAAAATCTATCTAGCAGGGAGCAGCAGGAAAACAAGGCTATTGTGCCGATTACAGCTTCCTTTCATCTGATAAACCAGAAAGTCCCAGTGTCTGGCACTCGCTTTCCAGCAATGTGGAATATCCCAGTGAGCTCTATATCCGGCCGCCCAATAATCCGCAACATCTACTAATCAGGTTATCACCTCCGCACTGATCAGGTTTGTATGAAAGCTGGGAACATTCTGTATTAAGGTCTGACAGCTAAAAGTGATCAAGTGTCCCAGAGGGAAGGGGCTCAACCCTCACCTTCCCTACTAACCCTACTGTGTAATAGGGGATTCCGGACAGAGACGGGATGTCACTGCACCTCTGCTAACCTACTATGTATGGTGCTCCAGAAGCAGAACAACGTCACTGCACCTTCTGCTAACCCACTTGTGATGGGCTCCAGAGCAGACATACGTCACTGCACCTCTGCTAACCCTACTGTGTATGGGGCTCCAGAGCAGACATACGTCACTGCACCTCTGCTAACCCTACTGTGTATGGGGCCCCGGAGCAGACGGATGTCACTGCAACTCTGCTAACCCTACTGTGTATGGGGACCCAGAGCAGACTGATGGTCACTGTCACCTCCTGCAAACCCTACTGTGTATGGGGCCCCGGAGCAGACGGATGTCACTGTCTACCTCTGCAAACCCACTGTGTATGGGAACCCGGAGACAGACTGGATATCACTGCACCTCAGCACAACCCTACTGTGTATGGGGCCCACGGACAGAACTGATATCACTGCACCTCTGCTAACCCTAACTGTAAGGGGGCCCCGGCAGCACGGATATCACTGCACCTCTGACTAACCCTACTGTGTAAGGGGAACCCTGGAGCAGACGGATGTCACTGTAACCCTCTGCTAACCACTGTGTAATGGGGCCCCCGACAGACGGATGTCACTGCACCTCTGCTAAACCGTACTGTGTATGAGCCCTGGAGGCAGATGATGTCACTGCACCTCTGCTAACCCTACTGTGTATGGGGCCCCGGAGCAGACTGGATGTCACTGCACCTCTGCTAACCCCTACTATGTATGGGCCCCCGGAGCAGACGATGTCACTGCACCCCTCTGCTAACCCTACTAGTGTATGGGGCCCCGGAGCAGACGCTATCAACTGGCACCTCCTCTATCCCTACTGTGTTATGGTCCCCGGAGCAGACGGATGTCCCGTCACCTCTGGCTAACCCTACTGTGTAATGGGGCCTGGAGCAGAAGGATGTTCACTGCACCTCTCTAACCCTACAGTGTATGAGGCCCTGGAGCAGACGGATGTCACTGCACCTCTGCTAACCCTACTGTGTATAGGGCCTGGGAGCAGACGGATGTCACTGCACCTCTGCTCCGTTTGCTAAACCTACTCTGTATGGGGCCCCGGAGCAGACGGATGTCACTGCACCTCTGCTAACCCTACTGTGTATGTGGCCCCGGAGCAGACAGATGTCACAGCACCTCTGATAACTTTCTACTGTTATATGACGCCCCGGAACAGACGGATGTCACTGCACCTCTGCTAACCCTACTGTGTATGGGGCCCCGGAGCAGACAGTTGTCACTGCACCTCTGCTAACCCTACAGTGTATGGGGCCCTGGAGCACTCGGTTGTCACTGCACCACTGCTACCCCTACTGTGTATGGGGCCCTGGAGCATACTGATGTCACTGCACCTCTGCTAACCCTACTGGTATGGGCTCTGGACAATAGATACACTGCAACCATCTGCCCTAACCCTACTGTGTATGGGGCCTGGAGCAGACTGATGTCATGCACCTTGCTACCCTACTGTGTATGGGGCCTGGAGCAGACGGATGTCACTGCACCTCTGCTAACCCTACTGTTGTATGGGCTCCGGATCAGATGGATGTCACTGCACCTCTGCTAACCCTACTGTGTATGGGGCCACGGAGTAGATGGATGTCCCTTGGGACGGATAAGATCTTTTAGCAAGACAATTTAACGTCACACAGCTAGAAATGTCTGACATTGGTTGGAAGAGCAGGACCAAGACTTCCAAGTACTACCCTGGCTCCTAATTCCCCAGACATGAACCCAATTGAGCATCTGTGGGAGCTCCTTCATGTTGTTGTTGACTATGGACCCTCCACTATCTATGGGAGGCAGTCCGCATGGCTCAAGATACCTGTGATAACCTACCAGGACCTTATTGAGTCACCACCAGCCCGTCTAGCTGCTGTCTGTGCTGACGCTGGCTACGCTGCATATTAGCTGCTGGTCATAATAATGTGACTGATCTTGTACATGTGAGTATATAGTGATCCCTGTATAAGTGAGTATAACATTCATTGCCCTACCTTTGCGTTTGCATACTTATATATACACGTATCTGTGACATGATGGATGACACCCTCCGGGCCCCAGACATCATCTTTTTTGGCTCCTGATCAATAGTTTCCTATAACACTAGGTCTGATCCTATAACCCAGACAGGAAGAGCGCGGTGCTGTGATATAGACTGAGCCGCTTGCAAGGACATAAGCAAAACACAATGGTGCCTTTGATGTGTGCTCCAGGTGACTGATACACACAATACGTCCATTTCCTGGGGAAACACCAAGTGGCTGTATACCTGCGGCACATCCTGTGCCCCCTCCCGCCACCGCTATTCACCTACCTGCTCTTTCAACAGCAGAGCCACCCGCTCAAAGAGCTGGCTGCCATCAATGGAGGTCAGGGCGATGTACAGGAAAAGGCCATACAGGACGGGTTTGGGGATCCACTGCAGTGGAAGAGGCAGGAGGAAGAGGGAGAGGCCCACCAGGACGTTCGCCACCAGCGATGTCAGACGCGTCTCCTTTACACTGACAATCCTGTGAAAAACATGGGGACACATATATGAAGGTCTGCTGACAGGCGGGGGGCTGCGGAAACACAGAAGAGCAAAGAGCACAAAGAAAAGAAAAAACCTAACTAACTATGGCTATAGTATTCTAGAGCCGGCAGATCCCCAGCACCTCAGTATACAGCAGGCCTGCTTCTACATCTCTCTAATGCCCCTCATGCTGTATACATCCTATGGGTATATACCTCAGTATACAGCAAGCCCGCTTCTACATCTCTCTATAATACCCCCATGCTGTATACATCCTATGGGTATATACCTCAGTATACAGCAGGCCCGCTTCTATATCTCTCTATAATACCCCCATGCTGTATACATCCTATGGGTATATACCTCAGTATACAGCAAGCCTGCTTCTACATCTCTCTATAATACCCCCATGCTGTATACATCCTATGGGTATATACCTCAGTATACAGCAAGCCTGCTTGCTAACATCTCTCTACTAATACCCCCATGCTTATACGTCCTATGGGTAATATACCTCAGTATAACAGCAACCCGCTTCTACATCTCTCCTATAAAACCCCCATGCTGTATACATTCTATGGTATATACCTCAGTATACAGCAAGCCCGCTTCTACATCTCTCTATAAAACCCCCATGCTGTATACATCCTAAGGGTATATACCTCAGTATACAGCAGGCCTGCTTCTACATCGCTCTCTAATACCCCCATGCTGTATACATCCTATGAGTATATACCTCAATATACAGCAGCCCTGCTTCTATATAGCTGTGTAATATCCCCATGCTGTATACATCCTATGAGTATATACCTCAGCATACAGCAGGCCTGCTTCTACACCTCCCTATAATACCCCCATAATGTATACATCCTATGGGTATGTACCTCAGTATACAGCAAGCCCACTTCTACAGCTCTCTAATGCCCCTCATGCTGTATACATCCTATGGGTATATACCACAGTATACAGCAAGCCTGCCTATCTCTCTCTAGTACCCCTTGTTGTATACATCTTATGGGTATACACCTCATTATACAGTAAGCCCGCTTCTACATCTCTCTATAATGCCCCTCATGCTGTATACATCCTATGGGTATATACCTCAGTATACAGCAGGCCCACTTCTACACCTCCCTATAATACCCCCATGCTGTATACATCCTATGGGCATATACCTCTGTATACAGCAGGCCTGCTTCTACACCTCCCTATAATACCCCCATGCTGTATACATCCTATGGGCATATACCTCCGTTTACAGCAGGCCCGCTCCTTTATAATACCGCTTCTTCATGGAGAGGACACACCTGGTGAAGCCCGGACACTTACGTCTCATAGATATGGCCGTGCTCCACTCTCTCTTCCACATTGGCCAGGGCTCGCACATGCATCGGTGAGTGCGGGAAGGCGGCATGGATCCAGGGCATTCCGAAAACAGACAGTCCGGTGTTGATAAGAGCCACGAGGAGGAGATCCCAGTGATACGCTGTGCCCTTCACCAACCTAACAAGCAAGAGAGCAGAACAATGAGCGATAATCCAACGTCTTGTAGACTGGACTGAGCCTATGAGATAACGCTCTGTATTCCTGCATCCATCCATGTTGGTTCTTAAGGCGCCACCTCAGAAGGTGAGATCTGACCCAACCTAATCCCCACATTATGACAACCATGTGGAGATCCCAGGATTCATAACAATCTCTCTGTTCATCTAGGACAGTGATTTCCAACTTGTAGCTCTCCAGCTGTAGCAAAACCACTACTCCCAGCCTGTAGTTATCAGGGAATGCTGGAGGTGGTAGTTCTGTAATGGCTAGAGAGTCGTAGATTGGAAATCACAGATCTAAGAGGTGCCAACTTATTTGTGATATATAGGGACAGAAGCTGAGCTCTGTGATATATAGGTTTTATGATAAGGATAGAAGGCTAGAGCTCTGTGATATATAGGGTTATATGAAGTTAGAAGGAGAGAGAGCTGAGCCTCAGTGATATTTATTGGTTATATGATAGGAGAGGAGCTGAGCTCTGTGATATATAGGGTTATATGATAGAAGGAAGGAGCAGAGCTCTGTGATATATAGGGTTATATGATAGAGAGGAGAAGCTGAGCTCTGTGATATATAGGGTTATATGATAGATGGAGAGAAGCTGAGCTCTGGTGATATATAGGGTTATATGATCGAGGAGAGGAACAGAGCTTCTGTGATATAAAGGGTTTATATGAAAGAGGAGAGAAGCTGATCTCTTGATATAAGGTTATATGATAGAAGGAGAGAACTGAAGCTCTGTGATATATAGGGTTATATACAGAGGGTATAAGCTGAGTTCTGTGATATATAGGTTATATGATAGAAGAGAGAAGCTGAGCTCTGTTATATATGAGGTTATATGATCGAGGAGAGGACTGAGCTCTGTGATATTAGGGTTATATTATAGAGGAGATAAGCTGAGCCCAGAGCCTATATAACCCAATATAATCACAGAGCTCAGCTTCTCCCCTCTATCATATAACCCTATATATCACGAGAGCTCAGCTCCTCTCCTCTATCATATAACCACTATATATCACAGAGCTCAAGCTCCTCTCCTCTATCATATTACCCTATTATCACAGAGCACAGCTTCTCACCCGTCGATCATATAACCCTATATATCACAGAGCTCAGCTTCTCCCCCTCTATCACATCTTGCTCTCATATAGGAAAGCATAAACCCCCCTTGACAGGTTCAATTTAAGTTACTCGTCCATCTATGGCTAGACAAAGCAAAAAAAACAGACATAGAAACACACAATCAATATATATCTTGTTCATGGTTCATCTCAGACTGGGATAAGGATCTGTAACAGGACTCTTCTGTTTAGACAGACTTAATGAAGTTATGACAAGGAGAGAAAATCCAGGCCGGCAATTACTACATATTACACTACAGACACCTTTGGATGCATTTTTTTTCTTAATTACATTGCCTGTGCGTTCATTGAAACAAGAAAAAAAAAGAAAAACAGATCTGCAAAGGACTTTAATTAGAAGCCTTCAACCCCTTGTGGCTTCTATATACAAGTATATATGTATGTATGTGTGTGTGTGTATGTATGTGTGTTTATGTATGTGTAACACAAACACAAATATATGTATACCAATACATGTGGGCACACACACATATATATATTATATATATATATATATATACTACATATAAATGATATATATATATAATAAAATATATATATATATATATAAATATATATTTTTAAATTATATATATATATAAATATATAAAATATATTATATATACACACACACACACAACATCCCGGCACCGCCAGCTGCTCAGTGCCATTTTGCATTTGGTCTGCTCAGCTCAATCTGAAGCCCATCTCCCCTCTCCTACATAATTAGAGAGGACACATATTCCTTCTCTATAGCTCATGTGGTACAATAATTTCCCTGGTGGGCTGGAGGTACTAGTGTCCCAAATTAGCTGTGTAGCTCAGATGCTTGTTGCCAGTTACAGCAACATAACAGGTCCCAACAGGCAGGACTGAATGCCGTGCATGCAGAGATTCACCGCGACGGTGATGCCGAGACTTACCGGTTCTCTGGTGCGTTGGTAAGGGACGCCACAATGTTCTGTTCTATGAAGAACAACATGGACAGCAGGAACCCTAAGCCCATGGCACTGGTGATGGAACCCACAGATAGCGACCCGATAGGCGCCAGCACAAATAGACTTTCTGTTGCAATATAATTAAACTTGGCAACTGGAACAAAAAAAACAAAAAAAAAAACATCAAAATGAATGAAAACTCTTAAATTTATATTAAACAGAGATTTTTGGGCCTCTGGATGTTGTCATACCCAAATCTTATGTGTCAGCAAATTTTTTTTTTTTTAATCTTTTTTTAAAAACCTCATTGCAGCATTTTCCAGTTCTCTAAATGCAGCCTGCAGAGTAAAGAATGGGGGATTTCCTTCTGGCAGGAGAACAGGCAGAAATGAATGGACGGATGTCTTTTCTCAGCCTTACAGACTATGTTACTATGGTTGTCATTGATAAACAAGTCATAACTAGTGTTGCTCGAATAAATCGGTTTGGTTCGGCAGCAGTTCGGCCAATGTTGTCAAAGTATTCAGGATAGCCTGGACACAGTGAAAGTCTATAGGGGAAAAAAATTGGGATGTGTTCTTTTGATTGTGGAATGCACCTACAACAACCAAGCGGCTCTAAATTCCATAGGGTTAGGGTTGACCACTAATGAATGGCAACTCTACCTCAAAAAAATATCCCCCAACTCCAACCTTCCCTCCATCCCGAACCATAACCCCAATCTGAATTCCAACCTCAACCACAACTTAGGGCTAAAGTCGAATTTTGCCAAAATTCAGTTGGAGCCGACCAGAATCGAATTACTAATATCAGTGTCGAATCAGTCACGTTGTTGTGGATGAGAACAAAGGTGTTACATGTGTGATCCTTTGTCTCTCCATTTTAATGTATTAGTATAATGCCATGTATGCCTTTGCACACGGCACGTAAAAGTTGCCCTGTCATAAGAACTCTTTTCTATGTGTTTTTTCTAAAATGGCCGCTACATATTATGCTTTAAAGAGATTAAAGCTTGTAAAATCCAAGATGGAAGCCTCCTTCCGGATCTACACCCAGTTCGGGTCGACCATTTCCTGAGCTAAAGGGAGTATATCCCAAATAAGGAGGTAACCAATCACAGACTAACAGCTAGGACCATGTGATGCTTTTTTGTCTCACTAACACAGAAGAGTATAAAACCTGCCATTTTTGATAATAAAGACAAAGTGTATTCAGACCAGCAGAGCATGGTGCAATTTCCTTTCTCAGTGCTGCACCTTTATATCCTAGGATGATTTGGAGACCCCACTAGGATGTAGAGCCCCTTTGAGGTTCCATCCATTTCAACGTCTACACACTTTCTCCTCCACGCCAGTAGTTTCCAAACTTCCTCATCTAGGAAACCAGACGGAGACTTCACTGTGCAACCTTAACCTGTTCTCCTTCACTTACCCTGTTTCTCTGAAAATAAGGCATCCCCCGAAAATAAGACCTAGTCTTTTTTTTTATGCCAATTCAGAGTTGGCTGCCTTCTGCTGATGTTGGTGAGAAATCACTACAGTATATTAATACATTTTGATGTTTCTTTTTGTTCAAGAATATAAAAGTGAAATATCTTGTTCAATGAAAAATAAGACATCCCCTAAAAATAAGTCTTAGCTCGTCTTTAGGAGTAAAAATTAATATGAGACACTGTCTTATTTTCGGGGAAACAGGGTAGCCTCGGTGTTCATACAGTGATGATATCTCTGTTGGCCAAGATTGGCAACCATATCAAAATGATGGGTCATGAGTCAGCAAAGAGCTAAAAGTCATGAAAGGCCAATTTTTTTTTTATAAACCACCCCCAACCAAATGCCCCAAGCAGTTAAACATGAACCTCCTTCAGATGTAACCGAAAAGTATGTATTTCCATACCAAGCAAAGACCCAAATTTCTTGAAAGAAAAAAGAGCCACCAGTTATAGGAAGATCCAACCTAAGAACCCAGCAGAGCCCACCATGAACACACAAGGGTTTCGGAGCCAACTAGGCAACTTGTCTCTATTAGATATACACAGTATTACATGTGTGAGGTTAAGTCATATGCAGAGGTCTTTATCCTAATAAACCTAAATATGAAAAATTGCAGAGGACCTTAGACCCAAGTACCCTTGGAATGGAAACATGCAAATTTAAAGGGGTTGTCTCACTACAAGGATTGCTGCTTTTATGTTAAAGATCTTGCAAAAACCAAGTCACATTTGCAGTAATGTTTCCATGTAATAGTGTCCCTATGTGTTCTGATATATCCCCTCTTTATTTATTTATTTATTAATAATTATTATTATTTATTTTAAAGCGCCATTGATCCAGGGCGCTGTACATTCGAGGGGGTTACAATACATTACATAAGTCAAACGTAGTACAGTGATAAGGGACACAATGACAATTGCACGACAGAGGGAGAGAGGACCCTACCCGCGAGTGGCCTTACTAGGGACAATCGCAAGGAGGGGGAAAAAGACGAGGAGTGAGGGGCAGACATTTCCTGTGGAGGGAAGTAGTGACAAGAGTTTAGTGAAGGTTATAGGCGAGCCTGAAGAAATGGGTTTTCAGGTTTGCTTGTTGAAGCTGGTGAAAGTGGAGGAGATCTGATGTTTTGGGGCAGTGATGTTCCAGAGTGTGGGTGAAGCACGGAGAAGTCTTGGAGACGTTTGTAGTGAGAGCTGATAAGGGGAGAGCAGAGGAAAGGTCCATTGATGAGCGGAGAGTGCGTGAGGGGAAGATATTGGAAATTAGGGCAGAGATGTTATGGAGGGGAGAGGTGATGGAGAGCCTTTAGTCCATGATTAGTAGCTTGAAATGAATTCATCTGGCAATGGGAAGCAGTGAAGGGATTGTCAGAAGGGAGAGCAGAGAGTTGCGAGGAGATAGGTGGATAGCACGTGCAGCTTAGTTAAGGACACGTGGATTGGAGGGGAGCGAGGGTGCTAGCTGGGAGGCCACATGAGAAGGATGTTGCAGAGTCTAGGCGGGAGATGACAAGGGTATGGACGCAGCATTTTGTATGTCATACCTAGGAATGAGGCGGATGCGAGTAGATGTTTTTCAGGTGGTCAGGCGGCAGCAGAGTGAG
Organism: Phyllomedusa bahiana; assembly: GCA_025379985.1. Lineage (NCBI taxonomy): Eukaryota > Metazoa > Chordata > Amphibia > Anura > Hylidae > Phyllomedusa > Phyllomedusa bahiana. The sequence goes on from JAODAL010017505.1 coordinate 31,003, forward strand.
GTGTTTGATGTGTGTTTGAAGATAAAGCAGAGTCTAGGATTACCACCAAGACAGCGGACTGTGGGACCGGTGAAGAGTGTAAGCCGTTGAACTGTAATAGAGAGATCAGGGGCAGGGGTAGAGTTGGATGGTGGGAAAGATGATGATTTCTGTTTTCTCCACATTAGTTTTAGGAGACGTAAAGAGGAGAAGAAGGAGAAATGAGTGACAGACGAGTCAGGATCCGGAGAGAGTAGAAGAAGTGACATCTGGGCCGGAGAATGTAGCATTGGGTATCAATCAACATACAGTGTGGTAATCGAAGCCATGTTAGGCTATGGAGCTGACCGAGGCCAAGGGTGTAGATAGAGAAGATAGGTGGACCCAGAACTGACCCTTGGGGACACCCAACAGAGAGTGGGCCCGGGGGGAGGAGGTGAGCAAGAATGAGAGACGCTGAAAGTCCGAATCAGTGAGGTACGAGGAATCCAGGAAAGAGGCCAAGTCCGAGATGCCAAGGAGGAAAGAGGATTGTAGCAGTAGGGTAATAGGTCCGACATGTCAAAGGCAGAGGACAGGCGTCCAAGAGGATGAGCACAGAGTAGTGGCATGAGGCTTTACATTACTAAGATCATTATTGACTTTGGTGTTGGGCGGTTTCGTAGAGTGGTGGGGTCGAAAACCAGATTGTAGTGTGGTCAAGAAAGAGTTTGGAGGGAGGTGGGAGAGACACAGAAGATAGACGTGCTGCTCGAATGGATTTTGGAAGCAAAAGGAGCAGTTGAGATGGGGCGATAGATGGACATGAGAAGAGGGGTCAAGTGTTGTTTTTTTTTTAGGGATTGGGAAGAGATAGTACATGTTTAAAAAAAAGGCGAGGAAGGGAAATTGCCAGAAGGTTATTGATAGGGTGAAGAGATGGGTGAGTGCTGGGATGATAGAAGCACTGAGTCTGTTATAGTGGATGCAGTGGGGTCAAGACAATACACGGTAGTGAGTTGGAATTGGACAGTAAGGAGATAGCTTGTCATGAGTGACCGAGTAAGGGGAATCAAGTTTAAGGGGACGAGCAGGTTGCAAGGGTAAGGGAGGGGTGGTGGGGACTGCGGCTGAAGCTTCTCTGATGAGTTGATCTTCTGGAGAAGTCTGAATGGCAAATGTCAATTCTGTCAGAAAAGAGGATGGGGGAGGAGGTGTTTTGGTGGACGGAGAAGAGAGTTGAAGGTTTGAATAATTGGTCTGTGGGTTGTGGGACGGGAGGACTAGAAAGTGGTGAAATAGATCTGTTGGCAGAGGCGAGTGGCGGACTTTAAATGTCTGACAGTGAGTGTTAGTACATCAGCTCACATAGGTCGCTGATAGCACAGACCTGTTCAATCTCTCGATAGGCTGCCATCATTGGTTGCTATAGCTACAGACCTGGTTCGTTCTCCTCCTGATAGGCTGCCAGCACGTTGTGTTGCTATAGCTACAGACCTGGCTTCTACTGCAGCCTAGTAGAAGCCAGTAAACACGCCCCTGAATTCAAAATGAAACCAAGAAAACAGGACTGAGGTGAGATGAATCAATGTAGTGAGACAACCCCTGTAACAGTGCAGCTTAATTGAGAGAACTAAAAAATAATATAAAGCAGAAGTTCTCATATAGTAGGTTCTTCTCACCTCAATAAACAGAATTATTTAAAAAAGGTTTCAAAAAAAAAAAAAACATAAAAAAACCCACAATCTGAAATTGACAAGTCGAGAAAAACAGCCGTGATGATCTATTCATTTCCATTGAATTGTTTAACGTCACAGGGGCCCGAGGAAATTTTTGGGCTCTTTGCGGGGTTTCCTGGGGTGGAAAGGTCTCTCCTTTTTGCCAACTGTTGAATCATTTTCCTATCGCCCCCCATTGGTAGGAGGGGGCCAAATGGGAAAATTTAAAAAGGCCGTAACACACGTTCCGAACACCTGGAGATGGAGAGATTGATTCTCCTTCCTGTTATTTGGTGAGAACAATTAAAAAATAATTGGGGGGCTGACTTTGAAGGATCACTTTCGCCAAGAGGTTTATCATGGAATCGAATAAAATAAAAGGCGGACGCTTGTGAATTTACGGATGTGCATCCGCGCATGATGAGTGATAAGAATTCACACTGCCCAACGACTAAGTCACGGCATGAAATTACTTACCACATATGCTACAGAGAGGGTTACTAGCGTACATGGCGAAAAATATCTTCTGTTATTACGCAATGCTTTTTAGGTTGGTTGCCTTTCGGGAGTTGAAGAGCGGGGGGGATTATCTATGGGGGGAGTTATAAAATTAGTGGTCATCCCAAAAAATAAAAGAAAGGAAATGTAGAATATAACTACTAAAATCCTGCTCCATATAAAAGAATATAACACTATAATCTCCCCCCCTAGTAAAGAAAAAACTACAAAAAATACTGCCCCTATGTACAAGAATAAACTACTAAAATACTCCCCCCTATGTCAAGAATATAATACTATATACTGCCCCCTATGTACAAGAAATAACTACTATAATATGCCCAATGTACAAAAATAAACTATTTAAATACTCCCCCCTTACAAAAAATATAATACTATAATACCCCCCCAGTACAAGAAATAACTACTATATATGCCTCCTATGACAAATAACTCTAAAACTCCCTCCATGCAAGAATATAACTACTAAATTCTGCCCATTTACAAGAATATAACTACTATAATACTGCCCTCTATGTACAAGAAAAAAGCTACTTTTTCCCCTGCACATAGGGGCATATTATGTATTTTTTTCCCTGCAAAGGGGGGCATATTATAACTACTATAATACTGCCCCCTATGTACGGGAATAAAGTACTATAATACGCCCCCATGTACAAGAATAACACTAAAATACTGCCCCTATAAAACAAGACTAAAATACATAACACTCCCCTTTAAATAAAGACAAAACCCCCACTATAATACTGCCCTATGTCAAGAATATCATACTATAATACTATAATACTGCCCCTATGACAACAATAAACCATAGGTGAGCGGGGTTTTATATTGCTAATTTAATACTATAATACTGTCTTATTTTAAACAAATAATACAAATACTTTTCCCTAGTACAAGAATTAAAAAAGCTAAAATAGGGTCTCCTATGTACAAGAATTAACTATAAAAATACTGCCCCATTACAAAAATATAACTACTTACTATGCCCCCTATGTACAAGAATTTATACTAATAAACTGCTCCTAGTAAAAGAATAAAACTAAAAATACTCCCCCCATTAAAGAATAAAAACTATAAAACTCTCTCTATGTAAAACAATATAACACTATAATACTGCTCTCTATGTACAAGAATATAACTGCTTAAACTGCTCCTATGTACAAGAATATAAACTACAATAATACTGTCTCCTATGTACAAGAATGTAAAACTATAAACTGCCCCCCAGTCAAAATGAACTACTATAATATGCCCCCCGTAAAAAGAATGAAAACTACTATAATACTGTCCCTTACAAGAATTTAAACTATAAAATCTCCCCTCTATTTAAGTATAACTACTTAATACTGCCCCCTAGTACAGAATTAAAAAAATACTCCCACTTGAAAAGTAATAACTACTAAATACTGCCCCTTTTTCAAGAATTAAAATTTACTAAAATACTGCCCCATGTACAAGAAATCCCTTATAATACCCCCCTATGTAAAACAATATAACTCTATAATATGCCCCTATGTACAAGAATATAACTACTAAAATTTACTGCCTCCTATGTACAAGAAATAACTACTATAATACTGCCCCTATGTACAAGAATTAATACTAAAATACTGCCCCCATGTCAAGAAAAACTACTATAATACTGCCCTCAGTACAAGAATAAACTATATAAACTTTTCCCCTATGTCAAGAATATAACTACTATAATATGCCCTTTATGTTTAAAATATAATATTTAAAATACTGCCCCCTATTAAAGAATATAATACTTAAAATATCCCTCCTATGTACAAGAATAAAATTTCTTTAATACTGCCCCTATTAAAAAAATTTAAATACTATAATACTGCCCCATGTAAAAGAAATAACTACTATAATACTGCCTCCTATGTAAAGAATTAATTACTTAATACGGGCCCTATGTACAAAAATATAACTACTTAATACTGCCCCCTTTGTCAAGAATATAATCCATAATACTGCTCCAACTCATAATATTTCCCCCTTATGTAAAAGAATATAACTATATAATATGCCCCTAGTACAAGAATAAAACTATTTAAAATACCCATAGTCAAGGATAAATACTATAATACTGCTATATGTACAAGGATAAACTCCTTTAAACTGTTTTTTAAACGGAGACATTTTCAGGTGATTCTTCAATACTTCCAGGGAAGCACTGATCTTTCTCGTTCCTGGTTAAGCACATTCATCATCCCCAGGGGACGGAGTTATTTGAAGATGAAAACTGGCATAATAGGATATTTAATCCCCTTAAAATTTGGCTTAACCGGTCGCCACAAGATCAGGCCTGTGCCGCCGACCCCAGGGCCAGCTACTGTTATGTCAACACAAGAGCGGCCAATTCGCTTATACCGGAAGAAGTACACCCCCCACGGAGAAGGGCGCACCGAATGGGAGGACAATCCGAGAGCATTTCCCGAACTCTTGAGTGCAGGTAGGGGCTGAAATAAAGAGATGAGCAATTTATATTTCAGACATGTGCATGTTTAGATTAACTTACTTAAACATTGGCAAAAAGTTAAAACTAAAATATGTAACATTGACCAATATAGCCCCTGCACTGTACCTGGCATGCATATCAACCCCAATCCTGCCTAAAGAAGGGCAACATGACCGACTATCCTGGGAGTGCCTATTCCTTATACAAGAGGGTGGGTACTTAGGTATGGGTATCTGCTGGGCCCCCTACTTCATGTAGAAAAAAGTCAAATTTGGGACTTCCCACGGTCAAATTTAAAAACCCGTATTTTACACTTCTATTGCAGGTTTGCATGAAGTGAATTGATAAATTTTGCTTAGAGGGTTGTTCCTACCATACAAATTGATGGCATACCAATAGGATATGCCATCCATGTGTGATAAGTGCAGATCCTACCTCTGGAACCCACATCTATCTCAAGAATGAGCCCCAAAACCTCTCTGTGTGGTTGGACATCTCCCATCGATTTCATAGCTCTCAAAACAGAGAGGTTTCCAGGGCTTATTCTGTAAAAAGGTGCGGGTCCTAGGTAAGACCCGCACCTATTACACTAAGGTTATGTTCACACGGCTTATTTTGGGACGTATCTCGCGAGACTGGGGCGAGATACGTCCCAGTCATTACGGTAATCCACAGTTCTCATAGAGAACTATGGATTACGTCTCCTCTCCCCGCTCGCACAATACGGGGAGCGGGGAGAGAAGTGACATGTCAATTATTTACGGCGTATACACGGCGAGAATAATGAATGTCTATGGGGCCGGCGAGCTGCTGGGCCCCCCGCCCCACCATACACACGGCGTAATTGCGGGGCGAAATACGTCCCGCAATTAAGCCGTGTGAACATAGCCTAATTGCGTATGGTGGGGCAACCCCTTCAAAACCCGTCCTGACAGCTGATGAGTTTGTTACAATGTAGCAGTGCAGTTAAGAGCCCCTGGGGGGTTTCTGCTGCTGCTACGTTTACGGGTATGTTCACACGGCTGATTTTGACGCCGTTTTTGGAGCGGTTTTCTCTGCCAATACAGCATCCACAAAGCCTCCAAAACGCCCAGAGTTCATTTTCGTTGATTCCTATATAAAACAGCTTTGTTGTTCACACACGACAAGGTTTTTACGCGCGTTTTTGGCGCTTCATTGGAAGCGGTTTTTGGCGCTGAAAAAGAAGCGGCATGTCAACTTTTGAAGCGTTTTCAGCGCAGAAAATTCCCCATAGGAATCAAAGGAGAGCTTCAAAACCTCAGGCACGTCTCCCGCCGTGCTTTTTCCCCGACTATTAATTTGTACGGGTGAAAACAGTGTTGTAAAGCTCTTCCAAAATCACATTGAGATAGGTGTATAAAACCTCCTGTGAAGTAGTGTGTTTCAGGTGAGGTTTTGATGCAGTTTTGGACAGGGAAAAATCAGCGTCCAAATAAGCCGTATGAACATACCCTAACTCACAGAAGATCTCTTAGGGCTTGTTCACACGGTGTTTCTGGATCTGTTTTAGAGCCGAAAATCGCATCCAAGAACGCAGCGACGATCAGATCCTAAACGGGTCCAACACATATCTAACATGCAGCTGTGGGTTTGGCTGCAGCAGGATCGCACCCTATAGTTTTAAATTGGGCTCCTGCAGCTTCTTTCGGATCAAGAATTGACACGACAATTCTTGGAACGGATCCGAAAGCTGCAAGTCAACACTCATCGGCGATCACTTGTCTGAACGCCGATGCGCGTTTTACATTGCGAGCAGAGTAAAATCACACTGCTCATTGTTAGAGGCATGCTTGGGTCCGTCTGAACATACCCTTAGCCTGGACACATAACAAACCCAAACAGGAGTGGGCCAAAACAGATTCTCAATCTCCGGTCTTAAGGCTATGTTCACACGGCTTAAAATTGGACGTATTTCAGTCCGTAATTACGCGCCGGAGTGCGCAAATTATGGCTGGAATACGTCCTAGCAACTACGGTAATCCACAGTTCTCATAGAGAACTATGGATTACGTCTCCTCTCCCTGCTCGGCGAATCCGCCGCGGGGGGAGATAAGCGACATGTGAATTACCAGCGGCGTATACGTGCCACTGGTAATGCAAGTCTATGGGCCGGCGAAGTGCCGCCCCCCCGCTGACTCCCCCGCTCCCACGGCGTAATTACGGGTCGTAATTACGCCCCGCAAATAAGCCATGTGAACATAGCCTAAAGGGGTTGTGTCACTAAAAGGATCAAAGCAAGCTTCTTTCAGTTGTCTAAATTGTACAGAAAGGTGTTTTCAAGTAAGTAATCATTGACTGTGTGTGAAGTCTTGTGGATACAAACACACTTTCCAAACAGTTTAGATAAGTGAAAGAAACTTGCAGGTAATAATGCAGTTTAATTGCAGCGCAGTTGCAGGGGTTGTCTCACTACAAGGATTGCTGCTTTTTATGTTAAAGATCTTGCAAACACAAGTCACTTTGCAATATGTGTCCATTAACAGTGTCCCACGTATTCCTAGATATCCCCTCTTGTATGTGCTGCATCAGCTCCTCAGGTCACTATAGCTATAAACCTGTTTGATCTCTCCTGATAGGCTGCCAGCACTAGTTGCTATAGCTACAGACCTGATTGATCTCTCCTGATAGGCTGCCAGCGCTGGTTGCTATAGCTACAGACCTGACTTCTACTGCAGCTTAGTGGAAGCCAGTAAACACGCCCCTGAATTCAAAGTGAAACCAAGAAAACAGGACGAATCAATGTAGTGAGACAACCCCTTTAAAACGAGAATCCTTACATCCAGTGACCGCAAGCAGCCACCATGAAAATGGCGAGGAAATTCTATACAAAGTAGACGCTAAGGTATAGCTCAAGTTCTAAATAAGTATTATGGCAGAACTTTGCTCCTTTCTTAAAGATTAGTCACTCACCTCTTCTTAAATTGGTACAGCGTGTGCCCGAGCCACAACGTCCCGAACATCAGCATGAGGCTGAGGACGGCCGACTCCTTCCCGTGCTGCATGTCCTCGTGTTCTGCGCTGCTATTCTGCAGGATGGAGCCGTTCAGGGTGGAGTTGAATAAGGTGTCGGGAGACAAGGTAACGTTGGGAAAGGCATCGTAAGACTCCTTGCGGTAATAAAGCTGCGAGTCGGGGACTTCCAGATAATACTTTTTGAAAACTGCAAGAGAAAAAGAAAAAATAAAGTTGAGAGGACTCTCCAAAAGCCGAGGCTGAACTCACCGACAACGGTTTGGCAGCTGTAGGACAGAGACAGGCGAGAGGAGGATCAATATGTGGGGATCTATGCATGTCCACATCTATAGGAGACAATGGACATCACTCACTGGCTATGAGCTCTTATTGGTTGCTATGGGCTATAAATACAGCCACACTGTTCGTTTTCATAAAGGAGTCTGGAGTGTCGCGTTTACCTATGTTCTTTCCCTTATGTGATGAGTGCAGATAAAATTTGATAAGACCCCGTTAGCTCCCGAGAAGTTACACCTAGTTCATGAGCAGAGATGAACACTTTGAGGTAGCAAGGAATGAAATGCGTTGATGTGGCTTGGTAAACAGAGGTCAGAGGTGTGCAAGAGAACAGTCCCCGTGGACAACACGAGGGTCTGGAGTGGCGCGCTTATGTTCTTTCCTTTATGTGATGAGTGCAGATAAAATTTGATAAAGATCCCGTTAGCTCCCGAGAAGTGACATCTAGTTCATGAACAGATTGACACTTCGCGGTAGCAAGGAATGAAACGCGTCGACGTGGCTTGGTATACACAGGTCAGAGGTGTCCAACAAGAGGACAGTCACAGGTGGGCTATGCAAGGGTCTGGAGTGGCACGCTTATGTTCTTTCCCTTATGTGATGAGTGCAGATAAAATTTGATAAAGACCCCGTTAACTCCCGAGAAGTTACACCTAGTTCATTAGCAGAGATTGACACCGAGGTAGCAAGGAATGAAACGCGTTGATGTGGCTTGGTATACACAGGTCAGAGGTGTCCAACAAGAGGACAGTCACAGGTGGGCTATGCAAGGGTCTGGAGTGTCGCATTTACTTATGTTATTTCCCTTATGTGATGAGTGCAGATAAAATTTGATAAAGACCCCGTTAGCTCCCGAGAAGTGACATCTAGTTCATTAGCAGAGAGTAACACTTTGAGGTAGCAAGGAATGAAACGCGTTGATGTGGCTTGGTATACACAGGTCAGAGGCGTGCAACAAGAGAACAGTCCCAGGTGGGCTACGCAAGGGTCTGGTGTCGTCCAAATCTGGACTAGACAACGGACTTGTTTCCTAGTGTTTTTTCCTTTATGTGATGAGTGCAGATTGTATGTGGTGGAGACTACTGGAGCAGAACAGTTGTCAACTATAAGTATAGTGACCTCCGATACAGATGTTTGCAGCTTCCTGCAGCTGCTAGCTCCCCGTAATCAGCAGCACAATGCAATAGAGATGTGCTAACCAGTGTGGAAACTTCTGACCTGCAGTGTTATCTCAGAAGAACCTTTCTCCAAAGCTGTAACCCACGCTTCCCTTAAAGAGAATGTGTCATCAAAAAAACGAGTCATCGTTTAAGTCCCATTTTTTTTTTTACATTTTTCATATCACTTTTAGTATTTTTTAATAATTCTTAAGTCTTGCAGTTTTCACTTTGGCCACTACGCCCTGTTTGCACTGCTTTAATAGCAGTCAGAGATGCTTTACAGCACCTTCATGCACATAGTCTTAAGTCTCCTGACTCAGTCCCATTCACTTCTATAGGAGAGTTTTCTAGTCATGCTCTGTGACCTGGGAAGAAGTAAATGTGCAGGGAGGTGAAAGGGTGAACTGTGACATCTCCTCTTGTGACTGGTGGATCCTGTGTTATCTATTCACACTGGTGTCTCCTTTCACTATGACCCTCTTTGTGCTGATAATGAGCAGACAACTGAGAATCTTTCTGTACAGAACAGGAAGTGTCAGAATTATTAGGCTTAGTGGCCAAAGTGAAAACTACAAGAATTATTTAAAAAATATTGAAAGTGATATGGAAAATTAAAAAAAAAAAATGTAACCAAAAATTCTTAAAAAATGTGTTGAACATAAAAATGCGAGTTAAACAATTAATCATTTTTAATGACACATTCATGGTCATCATATAATGTAATACGGGCTCAATGACCACAGAACATAGATCCAGGGGTGAAGGAGAGCCCTGCTACCAAAACACAACAGGGTTCCACTCTGATCGTGCTCCTCCACGCTGGGTGCTTCTTGCCCATCTCCACCCTGTGGTCCGTTTGAGTGGGAGTGGTTGATTACAGAAGCTTTCATGATAGAAAAGACTCTGATAAGTGAAAACGGGGGCAGTTTAGTGTGAATGGAAATATGTATTCCCCTCCCGTTCATATAACCCAAATAGCTGCCCGTGCCTCGTAAAAGTCAGAATGAGACACAGTTATTTCCAAAGGATTCGAAACCTTTCCTACAAGTTGTACATGACACCAAGATTAACCCGACATTTAACCAGGGACAATCCCCAGGTGTCTTATAATAGCTCAGCTCATTCCCACCCGTGGACATCCCAGCAGCCAGGACACGAGCGGATATAAATACTGACTGACGCAGGACTTACTTTTGATGATCCCTTTCAGTGCATCAAGCACAAATGTTATGGATATAAAAAGTGCTATGATCTCTTCTGTCGACCTGAGGGGGAAAAAAAAACATAAGATGTGACAATGACCCTGCTATATTGTAGGGATTTGCTAACTTTAGGGTACAATAGAGTATTATATAGAATAGGCAGAATATAGGAGCTTTTTGCAGAGCTACTAATTATATACTAGTCACCATATAAATACATTATATTACTTATCCTGCACAAGTCTGCAGTTACATCCTGTATTATAATCCAGAGCTGCACTCACTATTCTGCTGGTGCAGTCACTGTGTACATACATTACTTATCCTGTACTGATCCTGAGTTACATCCTGTATTATACTCCACAGCTGCACTCACTATTCTGCTGGTGCAGTCACTGTATACATACATTACTTATCCTGTACTGATCCTGAGTTACATCCTGTATTATACTCCAGAGCTGCACTCACTATTCTGCTGGTGCAGTCACTGTGTACATACATTACTTATCCTGTACTGATCCTGAGTTACATCCTGTATTATACTCCAGAGCTGCACTCACTATTCTGCTGTTGCAGTCACTGTGTACATACATTACTTATCCTGTACTGATCCTGAGTTACATCCTGTATTATACTCCAGAGCTGCACTCACTATTCTGCTGGTGCAGTCACTGTGTACATACATTACTTATCCTGTACTGATCCTGAGTTACATCCTGTATTATACTCCAGAGCTGCACTCACTATTCTGCTGGTGCAGTCACTGTGTACATACATTACATTACTTATCCTGTACTGATCCAGAGTTACATCCTGTATTATACTCCAGAGCTGCACTCACTATTCTGCTGGTGCAGTCACTGTGTACATTACATTACTTATCCTGTACTGATCCTGAGTTACATCCTGTATTATACTCCAGAGCTGCACTCACTATTCTGCTGGTGCAGTCACTGTGTACATTACATTACTTATCCTGTACTGATCCTGAGTTACATCCTGTATTATACTCCAGAGCTGCACTCACTATTCTGCTGGTGCAGTCACTGTGTACATACATTACTTATCCTGTATAATCCTCCAGAGCTGAACTCACTATTCTGCTGGTGCAGTCACTGTGTACAGACATTATTTATCCTATACTGATCCTGAGTTACATCCTGTATTATACTCCAGAGCTGCACTCACTATTCTGCTGGTGCAGTCACTGTGTACATACATTGCTTATCCTTTACCGATCCTGTGTTACATACTGTATTATCCTCCAGAGCTGCACTCACTATTCTGCTGGTGGAGTGACTGTGTGCTAATAATATTCCTAATAATAACACCAGACTCACCTCTTAAAGAGCTTCATGAGCAAGCTACAATTGAACAGAGAATAAAGTACAAGAAAGCAGCTATTCCACAGCCCCGTCCAGGCATAGAAAGCTTTAAAATCCAGGTTGTAGTCGTCACAGATTCCACGGATAACTGCGGGAAGAGGAGATTACAGGTTATTCACCGGTCACAAGTATATGGACTCTGTCTGGATTATGATCACATGACGCAGAAGATCCTAGCCACCCCAGAAGCTCATCAGAATACACGAAGTCTAAAAACGGTTGTCTCACCACACTGTTTCTCAGAGCCACAGGCAGCTTCAGTCATGCTTCCTGTCTCTTGCTGGGTAGGCTGTGGGTGGTTCTATAGCAGCGATTAGCATATCATCTCTATATTCAGAGCACTTTCAATTGCACTGACATGAGTGCAGGAGATGTACTCAATAGTGCACAAACTACAGAACTCAAAGTAAGCAATCAAAAGTTATTAATCTCCTTTGTTAGAGATAACACACTCTGTTTTCAAACAGGTGTCTGTACTGGTGACGTCACCCCCTGCCCTCTGTTTAATAAAGAAGGGAGAGCAGGACGGTAACCAGAGAAACCTGAGTGCATTCAGAGTAGATATCTCTCTGATCTCCTCACTAAGATAATATCAAAATACTAATGCATTTGGAAAAAGTATTGATGTTCTCTATGCACTGAAAGCTAAACGATGTAGTGAGACAACTCCTTTATATAGAATATTGCAAATGGGCCTCGCCAGCCACAAGCAGAGATTAAGGGATGGCTCCCTGCCTGCAGATCCCCTTCTTTGATTGGCATGCTGACCTCAGAGAAATCTGCCCATCAATGCCATCTACTTTGTTCCTACCATAGGACTCCTTGACAAAGCAATGAGTGTTACCATTTATATAGTACACTATGATATTTAGCACCTGCACTTGATGAGTATTAGTTATTTAATGTTGTTACCCTCGGTCCACTTTGGTGTGTCTCCCCGATTTATGCTACACATTTTATGCAGACTAATTCGCACCCACTCACCTGACTGGATCTAGGTATTAAAGGAAACCTGACAGGTGGGTTATGTTACTCTGAGAGCAGGATGTCATAGAGGGAGCTGAGCTCCTCTTCCTCTATCATATAACCCTATATATCACAGAGCTCAGCTCCTCTTCCTCTATCATATAACACTATATATCACAGAGCTCAGTTTCTCTCCCTCTATCATATATCCCTATATATCACAGAGCTCAGCTTCTCTCCCTCTATCATATAATCCTATATATCACAGAGCTCAGCTTCTCTCCTCCATCATATAACCCTATATATCAGAGCTCAGCTTCTCTCCTCCATCATATAACCCTATATATCACAGAGCTCAGCTTCTCTCCTCCATCATATAACCCTATATATCACAGAGCTCAGCTTCTCTCCTCCATCATAAAACCCTATATATCACAGAGCTCAGCTTCTCTCCTCCATCATATAACCCTATATATCACAGAGCTCAGCTCCTCTCCTCTATCATATAACCCTATATATCACAGAGCTCAGCTTCTCTCGTCTATCATATAACCCTATATATCACAGAGCTCAGCTTCTCTCCGCTATCATATAACCCTATATATCACAGAGCTCAGCTTCTCTCCTCTATCATATAACCCTATATATCACAGAGCTCAGCTTCTCTCCGCTATCATATAACCCTATATATCACAGAGCTCAGCTTCTATCCTCTATCATATAACCCTATATATCACAGAGCTCAGCTTCTCTCCTCTATCATATAACCCTATATATCACAGAGCTCAGCTTCTCTCCCTCTATCATATAACCCTATATATCACAGAGCTCAGCTTCTCTCCCTCTATCATATAACCCTATATATCACAGAGCTCAGCTTCTTTCCTCTATCATATAACCCTATATATCACAGAGCTCAGCTTCTCTCCCTCTATCATATAACCCTATATATATCACAGAGCTCAGCTTCTCTCCCTCTATCATATAACCCTATATATCACAGAGCTCAGCTCCTCTCCCTCTATCATATAACCCTATATATCACAGAGCTCAGCTCCTCTCTTCCTATCATATAACCCTATATATCACAGAGCTCAGCTTCTCTCCTCCATCATATAACCCTATATATCACAGAGCTCAGTTCCTCTCCTCTATCCTTTCACCTTATATTCATACACATCTTTTGTAGGATGTACAAAAAGTAGACCTAACAGAAGACCATCCCACTACACAACCCTGAATAGGATGTCATGAGCTACACTAGCATACCTACCATTGATATACAAAGCCAAGGGAGCCGTCGTCAGTAAAACCACTAGAGGTTGTCCAGAAAAGATGGCGTATATCACACCCCCAATGCACTGACCAACAATCGTCTTCTGCACGTCTGCAACGAAAGCCAGAAAGGGTGTTGAGTTCAATTTAGAAAGTACAAGGCGCTCATTGTTATATCCATACATTCCAAAAATAGGAACAAATAAAGCCATCATTTCCCAATGAGTTATGGAACCCAGATAGAGCAACCCATGTGCCAACTAACAGACGTCTATGGTGGAGGCTTGGATCTGGATCTAGGCCCCATCTCGTTCTTGGCTGCCATTCGTGGCCTTCTACACTATCATGTTTGATGCAGAAACGGTATACGTTCACTAAAAAGGGCAAACACATTACAATTAGGACATTGCTTGCCCATTTGAAGTCCATGGGTTAATCGTAGTCCTGCCAGTACCCACCAGGATGAATTTTTGCAGTAACCCAACAGATACCACGAATGGTAGCCAAATACAAGACGAGAATGGGGCCTGGAATGGTTTCCCCCATCTCCTAGCTTCTAGGTTAAGAGATGGAAACAAGCCGCGAGGTGGCCGCGTTTGTGTGACTTTCTTCATTCTTTTCTATTGGTGTTCCGAGTACAACTTGGGTCACGTTCTCTGGCCAGCTTGTTCCCATCTCCTAACCCAAATTTTCCCTGCGTTTGCCAATACAACTGAAAACTGAAGTGCTCACTGGTAAGATCAGGCAAAAACTAGCTGCTATGTAGAAGTTTTCCTAACCAAAAAACAGCATCTTCGAGACCGGACACTGGAGAGTGGATTGTACCTGATGAACTTAAACTCTAGATGGCTTCTCCAACTTCTCAGACAACTGGATGTAAAAACTAGTAACAGTAATAAACTCACCGAAATTCTCTGCCGTCCTCACACTTCCTGGCTTGTGGGGTCAGGATGTGTTGTAATGCACATGACCAAGGCAGACCATTTCTGGTTGTGGTGGTGGCGAGCCATCCACACCGATGCCACCACTTAGGCCGGTGGTTGGCTGCCTTGGTCACATGTCTAGCAGGACATTCCAAGATGGAAAGCCCAGATGTTTTTTGTATTTTCTACAGTCCACACTATGCTAGTCCAGCTCGAATCTTAATAGCGGAGCGATTTTGGATGGACACAGAAGGCTTATATGGAGTTAATAGACAACTAACCCCCAAGCAACCAATCGGTCTTACATTACTTTTTTTTACATACAAGCCAGCCCGACCCGAAAGGGGGACAGACCCCGGGATAGGGGACAGATTGGTAACAGGTATCCAGGCTGAAATCGGTAGGACCCAGAAGACCTTAGGAGCTGCCCTCACTAACAACAGGTGGGAGTTAAGCTACGTGGACTGTTCTTTAAAGCGGCTCTCAAAGACTACAACATTGGAGACCATCGATATTAGACTAGATTGGTGTCACTCTTGTCACCCATGACCTCCACCACCACTAGGGGCACTGATCCTTATACATCGTAAGGCTGCTTCTGACCCACCATAGGGCACTGTCCTTATAATCAGTACATACGCACTGACCACAACCACTAGGGCCACTGATCCTTTCACCAGTACATGGTGTACGACCTCCACCCATAGGGGGGCTGATCCTTTTAATCAGCATGTGCTACTTCCCCCATCATAGGGGGGTGACCTTATACATCAGTAAATACGCTACTGTCCTCCCTCACTAGGGGGGCTGATCCCTTTACACCAGTACATGGCTGCTATGACCTGCACCCCACTAGGGGGGACGATCCTTATACATCATACATGGCTGCTTCTGCCTCCACCACCCCTAGGGGCCTGATCCTTATACAACATACATGGCTGCCTGACCTGCACACCACTAGGGCACTGATTCTTATAGATCAGTACATGGCTGCACTGACCTCCAACCACCACTAGGGGCACTGATCTTATACATCAGTAAATGTGGCTGCTTCTGACCACCACCACTAGGGGCACTGATCCTTATACATCAGTACATAGCTGCTACTGACCACAACCACTAGGGGCACTGATCCTTATACACCAGTACATGGCTGCTACTGACCAGCACTACCACTAGGGGCGCTGATCCTTCTACACCAGTACAGTACATTGCTGCTACTGACCTCCACCACTAGGGGCGCTGATCCTTATACATCAGTACATAGCTGCTACTGTCCTCCATCACTAGGGGTGCTGATCCTTATACATCAGTACATAGCTGCTACTGACCTCCACCACTAGGGGCACTGATCCTTATACATCAGTACATGGCTGCTACTGACCTCCACCACTAGGGGCGCTGATCCTTATACATCAGTACATGGCTGCTACTGTCCTCCATCACTAGGGGCGCTGATCCTTATACATCAGTACATAGCTGCTACTGACCTCCACCACTAGGGGCACTGATCCTTATACACCAGTACATGGGCTGCTACTGACCTCCACCACCACTCTGTGCACTGATCCTTATAAACCCTTAAATGGGCTGCTACTGACCACCACCACTAGAGGCGCTGATCCTTATACACCAGTACATTGCTGCTACTGACCTCCACCACCACTAGGGGCACTGGTCCTTATACACCAGTACGCCATCATAGTGAGAATATCCCTTAAAGTTTTTTTTATGTATTGAACTAGTACTGTACTAGTGAACAGTATCAGCAGGAGGCAGTCATAAGATGCCACCGTAAACCAACAGAACCCCAATTCCAGCTTTGAGTGTGACTGTAGTATAAGATATGATGAGATAGGAAGAGAGAAGTATAGCCAAAGTATATACAAAGTTACTCAACCGTATTGCAGATTTAATCTGTTCATACCAGCATAAATGTACACTTTCCCCCACCACCTCTCTCAAGACTAGATACTTGCGTAATTTTTCCTCGATCAGTAAAGAACCAAGTATAACCAGGTTCCTTACTGATGGAGCAACCAGCATTATTGGGGAAGAAGCAGCTGCGAAACTTACTCAACAACCTTGAGAACTGTGGCCAAGTAGACACTGGCTGGGATCTCCTCCACTTGCCTGGATTCGTTTCCCCTGAACCACAAGTCTCACACCTCAAGTTGTATCAAGGCAAGAAACTCTCCGAAGGTCTGTTCGACCGGTGCACCTTGGATGTATCCAATCAAGATTATCATGGAGTTTCATCTAATTAGGACCACACTTGAAATCCAGGCAAGCAACTTGTCTACATCTGTACACAGTAACCACAAAGTGGGCAATGTCTACACGTCCACTCATCTCAGCAGTAGATAAGTAAGTAGCACCGATGCTACCCACCTGTTCAATCTCTTCCAAGTTGATAGTTGCAAAACAAATGATCTTCAAAGAAAATCTTACCAATCACCCCGCGAGTGCTTTCGTCATTCAAAGAGCCAAAGGCGATTGAGGGCAGGAGGCATGCAAAGTACAAGAAAATCATAGTTGTAATGTACTTTCCGATGGCCTTGTTATTTCCGACAATACCTGTGGAGGAGAACAGATCAACAAAGCCTGAGATTACTGCTGGGACTGTACTGAAGTCTGCCCAATTAGATGGTATAATAATGGCACAGATGATGCCAGAAAGCTGGTCATTTGTTGTAGAGCCCAACTGCTTTTATTACAGAGCACCGCCACACAAGGATTAAATAAACGGGGACACAGTCAGCTTCCCGGCACAGAGGGCATCAGTGAAAAGAAAAACACAATTCAAAGAAAAAAATGATAACCATACGAGACAAACAAGAGATTGGTATATAGAAGGGCAACGCCGATGGGTCAACAGGAGATGCTATGATATAGCTGGGTAGACTTGACGTGGATGGATAGGACATGGATAGTGTGGTGTAGGTGGGCCAACACGAGATGGACGGATGGCGCGGTGTAGGTGGGCCAACACGAGATGGACGGATGGCGCGGTGTAGGTGGGCCAACACGAGATGGACGGATGGCGCGGTGTAGGTGGTCCAACACGAGATGGACGGATGGCGAGGTTTAGGTGGGCCAACACGAGATGGACGGATGCCGTGGTCTAGCTGGGCCAACACGAGATGGACGGATGGTGTGCTATAGCTGGGCCAACACGAGATGGACGGATGGCGCGGTTTAGGTGGGCCAACACGAGATGGACGGATGGCGCGGTGTAGGTGGGCCAACACGAGATGGACGGATGGCGTGGTGTAGGTGGGCCAACACGAGATGGACGGATGGCGTGGTGTAGGTGGGCCAACACGAGATGGACGGATGCCGTGGTGTAGGTGGGCCAACACGAGATGGACGTATGGCGTGGTGTAGGTGGGCCAACACGAGATGGACGGATGCCGTGGTGTAGGTGGGCCAACACGAGATGGACGGATGCCGTGGTGTAGGTGGGCCAACACGAGATGGACAAATGCTATGGTATAGCTGGGCCAACACGAGATGGACGGATGCTTTGGTATAGCTGGGCCAACACGAGATGGTCGGATTCTTTGGTTTAGCTGTGCCAACACAAGATGGACGGATGCTTTGGTATAGCTGGGCCAACACGAGATGGACGGATGCGTTGGTATAGCTGGGCCAACACGAGATGGACGGATCCTATGGAATAGCTGGGCCAACACTAGATGGACAGATGCTATGGAATAGCTGGGCCAACACGAGATGGACGGATGGCGTGCTAAAGCAGGACCAACACAAGATGGACGGATGCTTTGGTATAGCTGGGCCAACACAAGATGGACGGATGCTTTGGTATAGCTGAGCCAACACAAGATGGACGGATGCTATGGTATAGCTGGGCCAACACGAGATGGACAAATGCTTTGGTATATAGCTGGGCCAACACCAGATGGACAAATGCTTTGGTATATAGCTGGGCCAACACCAGAAGGACAGATGTCATGATATAGCTGGGCCAACACGAGATGGATGGATGCTATGGTACCGATGGGCTAACACAAGATGGATGGATGCTATGGTACCGATGGGCTAACACAAGATGGATGGATGCTATGGTACCGATGGGCTAACACAAGATGGATGGATGTTATGGTATAGATGGGCCAACACAAGATGGATGGATGTTATGGTA
The DNA here is from genome assembly GCA_025379985.1 of Phyllomedusa bahiana. Classification (NCBI taxonomy): domain Eukaryota; kingdom Metazoa; phylum Chordata; class Amphibia; order Anura; family Hylidae; genus Phyllomedusa; species Phyllomedusa bahiana. The sequence continues at coordinate 50,014 of JAODAL010017505.1, forward strand.
TAGATGGGCCAACACAAGATGGAAAGATGCTATGGTATAGATGGGCCAACATGAGAGAGATGGGTGATATGAAGTGGGTGGGGTAACAGGATAGCGGGCCTGGGATGAGTTAAAGAGGCAAGGCAGACAGGTCAACATGAGATCAATGGAAAGGAAGCTATGAAATGGGTCACCATGAGATTGATGGATGGATGGATGATATGATTTACATGTGGTAGTAGCCTAGTAGACATGAGATGGATTGACAAGAGGTCAGGGTGACGTGTTCCAATATAAAAAAAGTAGACATGAGGTTTATGGATCATACGAAATAAATGGGATTTTAGAATATTAGAGAAGAGATGGGTTGACAGAAGGCAAGGTAGGTGGACCAACATGAGATGGATGCATGCTATGATATAGGAGAGTGGACGAAGTGGATGGATGATATGAAGTAGATGCGGTAGTAGAATAGTACACATAAGATGGGTTGACAAAAGGCAGGGTTGATGGACCAACATAAGACGGGGGGATGTTATGCTATAGATATGGGTTGTATATACAAACGATATACACAGGGTTAGTAAAACCATAAAAGTTGATTGGAGGCAGGCAGAACGGTCTACATAATGGATAGGTTAGGTATGCTGACCCATCTCATGTCTGCCCATCTATAACTAACCTATCTATCTCATGTTGATCCAACTGCCTTGCCTCCTGTCACCCTCTCTCCTCATCCAGCCATCGTTCTCATGTTGACCCACCTCATGTCTACCCATTCTTAGGACGGATGGCTGGCTGGATATTACACACATGGAGCAGTGGGACAGTAGACATAAGATGCACTGACAGGAAGCAAGGCAGTTGGGTCAACAGGAGATGGATGGAGAGATGATATATAGAACAAAATATATTAAAAAAAAGTAAAAAAAACAAAACACAAAAATAAAAAAATAAGTAAATACTTAAAAAATAAAATAATACAGCCACTAAAGTCCACCTTTAACTGCAAAGGTCATATGTAAGGAAGTTTACTGTAGGAAATCTATATCACGTAAGGTCAGTGACCTTAAACACTGCCCATCATCCTATTAGGAGGCTGCAGATCACATCAGTCATCTAACCACGTAGGACTCCATGTGCTCGGGTTTTTTCTGTTTTTTTTTGTTTTGTTTTTTTGGGGGGGAGGGCGGGGGCTTAGAGTATTATAAGAATTTAATACCTTAAGTGAATATGAAAGGTCTGTAAGGCCAGAGGGATAAACAACGCTATTATACATGAAATAGATGCAGGTAGAGGGGAATAGTTGTGGGAGCCTATTACCGATGTTATCTGGCACCAGTGACAGCTTCTTGACCCATTTCATACAGCACAAGCCGCATCCAAGAGTGGAGACGGCTTATCACAGTAACTAGGTCATATCATTGCTGTCCGGGGAGAAGCAGAAGCTTTTCCATTTAACTTCTATCTACTGGTCTGATATTTAATAAGTGGAGGCGAGCACAGAACGTGGGTGTTTTGGAAGGTTTGGGAGAGGGTGGGAGGAGAGGGTAGAGGAGCCGTAATGATTGTCAGAACAGTTTCTTGTCTTCCTCTGAATGGGATTAATATCCCTATATGTGCAGCAGCCCTGAACACATCTAGAATAAAATATTAATGGCAAAGTACCTACCTGTCCCATAAATATGCAGTGAGGCCCTGGGCGCCCGCGAGAGGGGAGGCCCTGGGCGCCCGCGAGAGGGGAGGCCCTGGGCGCCCGCGAGAGGGGAGGCCCTGGGCGTCCGCGAGAGGGGAGGCCCTGGGCGCCCGCGGGAGGGGAGCCCTGGGCGCCCGAGAGAGGGGAGGCCCTGGGCGCCCGCGAGAGGGGAGGCCCTGGGCGCCCGCGAGAGGGGAGGCCCTGGGCGCCCGCGAGAGGGGAGGCCCTGGGCGCCCGCGAGAGGGGAGGCCCTGGGCGCCCGCGAGAGGGGAGGCCCCGGGCGCCCGCGAGGGGGAGGCCCTGGGCGCCCGCGAGAGGGAGGCCCTGGGCCCGCCCGCGAGAGGGGAGGCCCTGGCGCCCGCGAGAGGGGAGGCCCTGGGCGCCCCGCGAGAGGGGAGGGGCCCCGGGCGCCCGCGAGAGGGGAGGCGGTCCTAGGCGCCCCCGAGAAGGGGAGGCGGTCCCAAAGGGGCCCCGCGAGAGGGGAGGCGGTCCTAGGCACCTGCGAGGGGACTAACAGGCCTGCCCCGGCCCTAGGCAAACCCGCGAGGGGACTAACAGGGCCCGCCCCGGGCCCCAGGCACCTGCGAGGGGACTAACAGGCCTGCCCCGGCCCTAGGCACCTGCGAGGGGACTAACAGCCTGCCCCGGCCTAGGCACCTGCGAGGGGACTAACAGGGCCCGCCCGGCCCTAGGCACCTGCGAGGGGACTAACAGGCCTGCCCCGGCCCTAGGCACCTGCGAGGGGACTAACAGGCCTGCCCCGGCCCTAGGCACCTGCGAGGGGACTAACAGGCCTGCCCCGGCCCTAGGCACCTGCGAGGGGACTAACAGGCCTGCCCCGGCCCTAGGCACCTGCGAGGGGACTAACAGGCCTGCCCCGGCCCTAGGCACCTGCGAGGGGACTAACAGGCCTCCCCGGCCCCAGGCACCGCGGAGGGACTAAAAGGCCTGCCCCGGGCCCCAGGCACCTGCGAGGGGGCTAACAGGCCTGCCCCGGCCCTAGCCCCCTGCGAGGGGACTAACAGGCCTCCCCGGCCCTAGGCACCTGCGAGGGGACTAACAGGCCTGCCCCGGCCCTAGGCACCTGCAGGGGACTAAAAAGGCCCGCCCCGGCCCTAGGCACCTGCGAGGGGACTAACAGGCCTGCCCCGGCCCTAGGCACCTGCGAGGGGACTAACAGGGCCTGCCCCGGCCCTAGGCACCTGCGAGGGGACTAACAAGGCCTGCCCCGGCCCTAGGCAACCTGCGAGGGGACTAACAGGCCTGCCCCGGCCCTAGGCCCCCTGCGAGGGGACTAACAGGGCCCGCCCCGGCCTAGGCACCTGCGAGGGGAAATAACAGGCCTGCCCCGGCCCTAGGCACCTGCGAGGGGACTAACAGGCCTGCCCCGGCCCTAGCACCTGCGAGGGGACTAACAGGCCTGCCCCGGCCCTAGGCACCTGCAGGGGACTAACAGGCCTGCCCCGGCCCTAGGCACCTGCGAGGGGACTAACAGGCCTGCCCCGGCCCTAGGCACCTGCGAGGGGACTAACAGGCCTCCCCCCGGCCCTAGGCACCTGCGAGGGGACTAACAGGCCTGCCCCGGCCCAAGGCACCTCCGAGGGGACTAACAGGCCTGCCCCGGCCCTAGGCACCTGCGAGGGGATTAACAGGCCTGCCCGGCCCTAGGCACCTGCGAGGGGACTAACAGGCCTGCCCCGGCCCTAGGCACCTGCGAGGGGACTAACAGGCCTGCCCCGGCCCTAGGCACCTGCGAGGGGACTAACAGGCCTGCCCCGGCCCTAGGCACCTGCGAGGGGACTACAGCCTGCCCCGGCCCTAGGCACCTGCGAGGGGACTAACAGGCCTGCCCCGCCCTAGGCACCGGCGAGGGGACTAACAGGCCTGCCCCGGCCCTAGGCACCTGCGAGGGGACTAACAGGCCTGCCCCGGCCCTAGGCACCTGCGAGGGGGTTAACTGGCCGGCCCTAGGCACCTGCAAGGGGGAACTGGCCCAGCTCTGGCCCTAGCCACCTGCGAGGGGGAACTGGCCCAGCTCAGGCCCTAGCCACCTGCGAGGGGGTTAACAGGCCTGCCCCGGCCCTAGGCACCTGCGAGGGGGAATCGGCTAATTCCGTCCCTATGTCATCCCACTACTCCTCCATGACTATCCCTTTACTAGGCATTTTCAAGTCCATGAACCTCCGACTTCATCTGTGCACATATTGATATCCAAACACTGATGCCCTGCCAAGAATGCTGATCACCATGTCCAAGGCTGTAGACCTGACACTGAAAAGTGAGTGAAGAAATCTATACAAAAAACAATGGAAGAGATCAAGGTCTGAAGGTATAAAGCAAAATCTTACCATCTGTGAAATCCAGGGGATAGACTGGAAGCCTACGAGCAATATCATCAAAAATTCCCTTTCCAACGTTGAGAAATTCTTGTAGCTGTAGAGAGCAAGAAAATAGTATGAGGGTCTCACCATGACGATCCCACCACGAGCCCAGCCCGGAGCTCTCACTACAGTAATGATAATACACCACACTCACGGGGGTGGCATCAACATCAAGAATGGTCACGAGTAGGACGTCATCATGGCTAGTCTTTACCGCTGTCTCTCAATGGACAATCCATCTCCACAACAGAAACATATCTTCATTATAGTAAAGGTGATGTCCTTTACTGCGGGTCAGAACCTTATTTATGCCCCATTAGAGAATTATGTGCAAAGTAGGGCAATGGGAGCAATGGAAGCCAATCTGCTCATATCTGCAGGGGGGAGGGGGGTCAATGGAGTAAAACCCCCGTCTCAGCTTTTATAGACTCCAAAAAAAGGGACATTCAAAATGGACAACCCCTTTAAGGCCACAAAGTTATACCCATACGTTCCTTGGATAAAGGCCCATGGTCAGGTTGCTGAAGCAACAGGATGAAGAGAGTGAGGTGCAAGTATTTAGTGATAAGATATGGGATGAAAAGTATTAAAGGGATGATCTCACCATAGACACTACAGGATATGCCATAAAAGTATTACAAGTGTGGGTCCAAAATCTCGGACTTATGTCGGGAACAAGCCTCAGAAAGAATGGAGAGTTGTGAGAAAGCCTGACTGGCTCTCCATTCTGAGGGGAGGCATTTGGGGGCTGACCCCAGAGGTGGGCCCAGCACCTATCAGACTTTCATGGCACATCCCATATAACTGTATTGTAAGAAAACCCCTTTAATTTAAATGTGGAGGTGAAGAATAAAAGCAGGATCCACACTTCTAGTTCCTTGGTACACTCCCCCCCTCCCCACCGACTACCCTCCCCAGCGCAACGACTGTATCCCAAAAAACAGCACCTCTCTTGTCCATGGGATATCTGGTATTAAAGGGGTTTTGCCACAAAGTGAGTTCCTTACCTGTTATCTGCTCAGCAGAGAATATAAACAAAGCATGCTGAGTCATGAACGGCTGCAGGGGCGAGAGGAAGGGGGGTGAGCAGAGACCGAGAAAGCAGGGAGCGTCTCTAAAGTTTACTCAAATAATAACATTACAACCAGTGGATTCTTTATACAGCAGACAGACTCATACACTGCACTTTCTCCCCAGCCCCTTGCAAGCTCCCTCATGTTCCCGGTCATCAGATAAGAAGTGCAAACACGCAATTGCGGCCAGATCAGCTCCGGTCAGCTCCTGGTCGTGTCTAATGTAAACTTTCAGGAAACTAAGGGGACTGAGCAATGCTGTAGGATTTTGGAGGATCCCACGTCAACATTACATCGTGGCAAAACCCCTTTAAATTAAATAGGGCTAAGCTGCATTACCACACACGGCCTACAGACAGAGGTGGCGCTATTTTTTAAACCTGTTGTGTCAATCCTCTTCAACCCCCTTAAAACAATTCGTGAAAATGATGAGTACATACAAGTCCCTGAGGTGTCCCATTCCACGAAACATACTATAGTCAGCCATGATTACAACACTCGAAAGCGGAGACGGGCAACTTAACTATAGTCGTGGAGGGCAAAAGGGCCATTACATAGCTATAGCCAAGGCACCAATGACATTCAGGACTCTACAAAGCCAGCCCGATGTGCGCCATGAAGGGAGGCCTCTTCCTCATGCATGGAAAACTGGTTGCAGTCAGTGAATGGAGACGTGTGCATTAAACACTGAATGAAAGCAATGAAAAACCAAAAGTAAGTACACGGGCATCACTCTCGAAGCGGCATGATTCATAACCCGGACGCGTCAGCCGGTGGGAGCACACACAGATGAGGATGGCGCCTCGCATGTCATCAAATGCCATCACTCCGAGCATCGCTGACAGCCTCATGGGGGAGCGGAGGAGAGAGATGGGCAACACATGGCGGGGTTATATATGAGAAAGGAACAGGTGGAAAGCAGCACAAGAGGCCAAGCCAGAAAAAGTAACAGCGTGCAGCATTTATAGCCTGTCCACATCCAGCGCCGGGGGCCGACTGGTGCTTGTAGCAGAGAAGGGTCAAGAGCAATCACTGGCAAGGTCCAGGCTCTCATCCATAGGGGGAAGGGATGTACTAATTCTGCTAATAGGGCACTATCATACTAGTTATATTCTTGTACAAAGGAGCAGTATGATAGTAGTTACATTCTTGTACATAGGGAGCAGTATTATAGTAGTTATATTCTTGTACATAGGGGCAGTATTATAGTAGTTATATTCTTGTACATAGGGGCAGTATTATAGTAGTTATATTCTTGTACATAGGAGGCAGTATTATAGTATATTCTTGTGCATAAGGGCAGTAATATAGTAGTTATATTCTTGTACATAGGGGCAGTATTATAGTAGTTTATATTCTTGTACATAGGGGCAGTATTATAGTAGTTATATTCTTGTACATAGGGGCAGTATTATAGTAGTTTATATTCTTGTACATAGGGGCAGTATTATAGTAGTTATATTCTTGTACATAGGGGCAGTATTATAGTAGTTATATTCCTGTACATGGGGACAGTATTATAGTAGTTAATTCTTGTACATAGGGGGCAGTATTATATGTTACATTCTTGTACATAGGGGCATTTATATATTTTTATCTTCACATAGGGGGCATATTATATATCAATTCTTTTACATAGGGGGCATATTAAAATATTAATTTTTGTACATAGGGGCAGTATTTCATATTATATTCTTGTACATAGGGGGAGTATTTAGTATTTAATTCTTGTACATAGGACCTATTTTAAATATTTCTGTGCATAAGGGAATATTTAAAATGTTCTATTTTTGTAAATAGGGGGGAGTATTAAGTAGTTCTTTCTTTTAAAAAGGGGGGTATTATAGTAGTTCTATTCTTGTTTTTCATGGGGGGATATATAGTAGTTTTTATTCCTTATACATAGGGGCTATTTTTAGAAGTTAATTCTTGACAAGGGGGCAGTATTTTAGTAGTTATTTTCTTTTTACATAGGGGAGTAAAATAGTATTTAATTCTTGCACAGAGGGGGGGGTATTAATAATTTTTATTTTTGCCAAGGGGGGAGTTTATTATTATATTCTTCTACATAGGGGGCATATTATATAGTTAATTTTTGTACATAGGGGCAGTATAAGTTTTTTATATCTTTTTACATAAAGGAAGTATTATATAGTTAAAATTCTTTGTACAAAGAGGAAGTATTAAGTATTTAATTTTTTTTTACATAAGAGGAAGATTATAGTATTTTTAAATTTTTGACATAAGAGGAAAATATTTTAGTATTTATATTTTTGTACAAAAGAAGTTTATGGTTTATTCTTGTACATGGAGGATATTATAGGTTTTATTTTTGTACATAGGGGGAGTATTTTAAAATATTATATTCTTGACAAGGGGGGATATTTTATAGTTATATTCTTGTACAAGGGGGAGTATTTTAAATAGTTTTTATTTTGTACATAGGGGGATATTATAGTATTATATTTTTGTACATAGGGCAGTATTTTAAATATTATAACTTTACATAGGGCAGTATTAAGCGTTAATTTTTTTGTAAATAGGAGGCACTGTTACAGAAGTTCTATTTTTGTACCTATGAGGCTGTATTACAGTAGATTTATTTACCACACATGGCCAGCTTTCCCTTACTGAACCCCTTGTTTTGGGGAAAGTAAACCCCTTTTAAATGCCACCTCTGTGGTAAACTACCAGCCCGTCCCTGGTGACTAACATGGACAAGCTTGCTCGCGGCTCTGAGACACAGACCAGAAGACAGAAGAAGGAGTTGTGGCAGACCTGCCTGGAAGGCCCAGCTCTTGGTACGAGTAACAAATCCTCCAGGAGAAGAAGCAAAGAGACAGAAAGAAAAAGACACATAAACCAGCAATAACTGAAAAGTTCAAAGAAGCAACAGGCAACACCACTGCGTCGTTACACTAGCTTCCAGAAACCTCGGCCACAGTTCACAGAACAGGTTAGGCTGAGATGTTAAAAGTCCTTAAACTAGGGAGTGACGACAAATTTGTAATACAAAAAAATCTGGAGTGGTGCTTTAGATATTTAGTTCTTTTTTTTCTATCTTTAATCATCTGCAGGTCCATATATGCAGCTGCTGCCTGCTCTATAATAGGATATCCTACATAACACGTGTGTGTGTACGTGTGTGTACGTGTGTACGTGTGTACGTGTGTACGTGTGTACGTGTGTGTGTGTGTGTGTGTGTGTGTGTACGTACATGCGTGTGCATGTGTGTGTGGCTACATAGATCACCAGTCTCCTTACAATATGACCGGCATTGGTTCTGTGTGCATATATTCATAAACATACACACAGTTGGAACCAGAAGTTTCCATCCACTATATAACAAGCCCCATCTGCAGGTTTTTCTCACTATCTGACATGAAATCAGGATAAACCTTACCCGTTTTAGGTCAATTAGGAACCAAAATTATTTCTATTTGCCAAATGCCAGAATAATGAGAGAGAGAATTGTTTAAGGCATTTTTATTATTTTCTGCAAAGTCAAAAGTTTCTATACACTGGGATTACTCTGCCTGTAAACAACTTCGCACAAGCCATATGATGTCGTCATGTCTTTGGAAACTTGTGATTTATTGGCAACATCTGAGTTAGAGACACCTGTGGATGTATTTTTTAAAGCACACCAGAAACACACTGCTTCTGTGTGTAACATCATGGGAAAGTCTAAAGAAATCAGCCAAGATATCAGAAAGAGAATTGTGGACTTGTATAGTCTGGATCATCCTTGGCTGCAATTTCCAGATGCCTTGTTCATCTGTACAAGCAATTATATGCAAGTACAAACAAGATGGGAATGTCCAGCCATCATACCGCTCAAGAAGGAGACAGGTTCTGTGTCTCAGAGATGAGCGTGTTTTGTCCGACATGTGCATATCAACCCAAGAGCAAAAGCAAAAGACCTTGTGAAGATTCTGACAGAAGCGGATAAGATTGCGTCATTATCCACAGTGAAATGAGTACTGCATCAACATGGGCTGAAAGGCCGCTCTGCCAGGAAAAAGACATTACTCCAAAAGAAACATATAAAAGCCAGATTAATGTTTGCAAATGCATAAAAGAACAGACCTACATTTTTGGAGACATTTCCTGTGGTCTGATGAAACGGTTCGGCCATAATGACCATCGTTATGTTTGGAGGAAAATGGGAGAAGCTTGGAAGCCTAAGAACACCATCCCAACTGTGAAACATGGGGGTGGCAGCATCATGTTGTGGGTTGTTTTGCTGCAGGAGGGACTGGTGCACTTCACGAAATAGATGGCATCATGAGGAAAGAAGATTATGTGGCAATACTGAAGCAACATCTCAAGAAGTCAGCCAGGAAGATAAAGTTTGGGCGGAAATGGGTCTTCCAAATGGACAATGACCTGAAGCTACTGCCAAACTGGTACAAAGTGGCTTAAGGAGAACCAAGTCAATGCTCTGGAGTGGCCATCACAAAGCCCTGACCGCAATCCTATTGAAAATGTATACGCAAAGCTTAAAGGCAGTGCGAGCAAGGCGACCTACAAACAGGGCTCAGTTACACAGTTCTGTCAGGAGGAATGGGCAAAATTCTCCCAACTATTGTGAGAAGCTGTGGGAAGGATCCAAAACGTTTGACCCTAGTCATACAGTTTAAGGGCAATACTACCAAATACTAATGAAATGTATGGAAACTTGTGACTTTACAGAAGTAATAAAAATGCTCTAAAAATTCTCTCTCTCTCATTCTTCATTTGGCAAATATAAATAATTTTGGTTCCTATTTGACCTAAAACATAATAGTTTATTCTAATTTCGTGTCAGAGAGTGAGAAAAGCCTGCAGATGGGGCTTTCTATATAGTGTATGGAAACTCCTGGTTTAAATTGTATATGTACAGATACACACACAGATCTAGAACCAACACCTGTCACATTGTAATTGTATGGAGACTTCTGACCCATGTGGTCCATCAGCCTTCCACAGTCTGTAATGATACAGGGAAAGGTTGAACAGTGGCCAAAATATCAGAAGGAACAAAGGAGCCACATCAGAGAGAAGGAAAGAAGTGAAGTTTTCAGAGGGAGTAATTCTTCAACATAAAGTCACGCTGTAAGGGGCAGTATTATAGCAGTTATATTCTTTTACATAGGAGCAGTATTATAGTAGTTATATCCTTTGACATAGGGAGCAGTATTATAGTAGTTATATCCTTTTACATAGGAGCAGTATTATAGTAGTTATATCCTTGTACATAGGAGCAGTATTATAGCAGTTATATTCTTGTACATAGGAGCAGAAGTATAGTAGTTATATTCTTGTACACAGGAGCAGTATTATAGTAGTTATATTCTTGTACACAGGAGGAGTATCATAGTAGTTATATTCTTGTACATAGGGGGCAGTATTATAGTAGTTATATTCTTGTACATAGGGAGCATATTATAGTAGTTATATTCTTGTACATAGGAACAGTATTATAGTAATTATATTCTTGTACATCGAGGCAGTATTATAGTAGTTATATTCTCGTACATAGGGGTAGTATTTTAGTAGTTATTGTGCTGTACATAGGGGGCAGTATTCTAGTAGTTATATTCTTGTACATAGGGGGCAGTATTATAGTAGTTATAGTCTTGTACATAGGAGGCAGTATTATAGTAGTTATATTCTTGTACATAGGGAGCAGTATTATAGTAGTTATATTCTTGTAAATAGGGGGCAGTATTATAGTAGTTTATATTCTTGTACATCAGGCAGTGTTATAGTAGTTATATTCTTGTACATCGGAGGCAGTATTATAGTAGTTATATTCTTGTACATAGGGAGCAGTATTATAATAGTTATATTCTTGTACATGGAGCAGTATCATAGTAGTTATATTCTTGTACATAGGGAGCAGTATTATAGTAGTTATATTCTTTTACATAGTGGGATGTATTACAGTAGCTATATTCTTGTACATTAAAGCAGTTTTAAGTCGTTATACTTTTCTACTTAAGGGGCAGTATTGTAATAAAATTATTTTATATGTGGATGGTATTATAGAAATGATAATTTTGCATGGAGGGGCAGTATTGCATATGCGATACACTTGCGTGCATGGTAGAATATAGTTAATAGTGATGTGTTACAGATTGTTGTAGCCTCATTACGTGGATTTGTACTTTGACTGAAGTGCCCTTAAGCACCGACCTGTTCGCTATAGCCCATTTATTGCATCTCTTCCCATTGTTTGCAGAAAACCTGCAAAATTAAATTACTTCCCACTGGTTGTTGCTTCAGTGGAGGGAATTTCCTCTGACATTTATTAATGTTTGAGTTTCTCTACCAGAATGACAATTACAACGGCAGAACATGTAAGGCCTCCATACTGGGCCCAACATGTGCTGGAAGCTAACGATAAAACTTAAGTGAAGCCAGCGGGCACCGACCGTAGGTAATGACCCAGGACATCATCCTCAAATGCACCAGTAAATGTTATAGATGCCTGTGGACATTAGCCATATTAATCTATGTGTGTGTATATGAATATTTCATATTAAGCTGCACCAGGGAAGCCGCTCGGGGAAGGGGTCACAGATGGCCATACATATTAGATGAATGTCAGCACAACCTGCTGATTTTGATGGGACTGGCCAATCTAACGCAGGGGTCTGCAACGTCGGCTCTCCGGCTGTTGGGAAACTACATCTCCCATCGTGTCCACGGAGCTAGTTTAAAAAAATGAATGATGGGGGTTGTTGTTTCCCAACAGCTGAAGAGCCACACGTTGCAGACCCTTGATCTAATGTGTACGGGGCTGTCCTGATGCTTGAGCGATGGCTGATGTTGGAGGAAATTAAGATTGAGCAGTGAAATTACAATATTTCCCATTTTTTGGTTATCAAGGGAGAGAAGCGGCTGCCGCAGGAGTCTGGAGAGGACAGAGACGTCTGGCAGCGGCTTATTTCCATGTCCCTACTGAGAACACCTGCAATTGTAATGTAAGAACAGCTGCACGTCCCACAATGCTCTACGGCAGGCATCCTCAAACTGCGGCCCTCCAGCTGTTGGGAAACTACAACTCCCATCATGCATTTATATAATCTATACCCGGGGTCATATTGGTAGCTGTTGTTTCCCAACAGCTGGAGGGCCGGCAGTTTGACACCCCTGATTTACGGTGTGCAGCCAGCCTGACACTACATGGAGAACTGCTGGCTATCCTTTAGCCCAGTGGTCTTCAAAATGCGTCCCACTAGCTGTTGGGAAACTACAACTCCCATCATGCCCACTGTTATAGATTATATAAATGCATGATGGGAGTTGTAGTTTCCCAACAGCTGGAGGGCAACAGTTTGAAGACCACTGTTTTAGCCAAAGCACAAGAAATGCTGGAGCGGATATTGGAGGCAGGCACTTACCTTTAGAGGTTTGTGGCTGTGGAGCTTGTGGCCATCGTTCACTGAAGAATGCCTGTTGACGACCGTCAGGAGGTGCCGCTGGTGAACCAACGCCTCCTTAAACTCCTCCTCGGTTTTGACCTCCAGAAGTTTCTGCCGGAAGGCAATGTCTGAAAACATGGTGGCGAACGTCCTTCCAACTTCTGTCGCAGTTTTGGTACTTTTCTAGGCAGGAAAAGAACAGAACAGCTTATGAAGGCGACGTATATTATTTATTACACATTTATATCAGATTTAGTCTTTACTGAAATTTTAAATATACAAAGATTGTAAAATCACGAAATGATGTATAATATACATAACCCCACTCCTTACCCATAGCCCAAAAATAGATAGCAATAAGGCATATTCACACCATCCCCTTATCCAGTCCAAAAGCTCACACTGGGAAAACCATAGATTATAACTGGTACAAACATGTCATAAGTACTGAGTGATGGGAGAGCTCAACCCAAAGAGATAACGTGAAAATCCTGCTTACCGCACCCAAATACAGTGATTGTCATTTTGCTCAGTTTTCTCTGTACACACTGTTAGGAAGTTCAGCTCCTCTATCATATAACCCTATATAATCACAGAGCTCAGCTTCTCTCCTCCATATATAACCCATATATCACAAACCAGCTCCTTCTTCTATCATAAACCCTAAATATCAAGAGTCATTTTGCTCTAGTTTTACCTTTACACAAAGTTAGATTCACTCCTCTATCATATAACCCTATATAATCACAGAGCTCAGCTTCTCTCCTCCATCATATAACCCTATATATCACAGAGCTCAGCTCCTCTCTTCTATCATATAACCCTATATGTCACAGAGCTCAGCTTCTTTTCCTCTGTCATATCCTACTCTCCAGAGCAGAGTGGCACCATCTTCTACAACTCTAAGGGCATGGCCCCCACTGCACGGTTTTTCGGACGGATTTTCAGCCGGTTTGCAGTTTTTCAGACCGCCTGAAAAACCAGCCGAAAATGAGCACAATTGTGCTCTATGGAAAACCCGTGCAGCAGTCCCCACTGTCCCCACTGCACGGGTTTTCCATCCGGCGGCAAAACATTATAGAAGCACCATCTTCCGTCCAGTTTTCGGACGGAATCTGTGCTTCTCAATTCACCATTACCACCGGTGGTGCTGCAGATGCACAATTTTTAACCTGGGCCTCCATATTTCAGGGAAATACCGGAATATTCATTAATAGTCTATGGCCCAGGGCATGAACATATTTGGGTAGCTGTTCAGGATATGGCCCTGTCAAGCAGCAACAGCTACCCTGGTAGTTTACACCCTTGAGGAGATCAGTATGGGCACCTGGATGACACCAAGACTTCTGCACCTGCATGGTCACACAGCAGGACAGGGAGGCAGACCCTCATGGAACCAACAACAACAAGATTCTGAAGCGCCTATGCAGCTCCGTGGTGCGGGATGCACAGCAACAAACAGCTTTTTCGCCCGGTATTGATTAAAACTCATATTTATTTCAACACATGTAAAAAGCAGATGTGCTCCTAGTCACCTGATTGGTGGGATTTTAGTTTTAAATATTGGCAGCTTCCAGTTGTCTAGTTGACAGTGAACAAGAGCACTGAGCTTGAAACGCGTCTGTCGGGCGCATTGCGTTTTGGCATATGTACATATGGCTGCTTTTTACATGTGTTGAAATAAATATATGAGTTTTAATCAATATCTGGCGAAGAAGCTGTTTGTTGCTGTGCATCCCGCAGCACGGAGCTGCATAGGCGCTTCAGAATCTTGTTGTTGTTTGCTAACCGCTTGGCCAGCGGCACGCCCTGGGATCATCACACTCAAGCGGATCCTCCAGAACAGAGACCATAGCCCTAATCAGGTGAGCCACACATCTTGTTTTTGTCCTCATGGAACCAGCCTTTGTGCACATACTGCAAAATTGTTATCTGCATGTCTATTATAATGTTGTACCGTGTTAGCCATAGAAAGTAGTAGAAGAGTGAAGAAATCAGGCGATACCTTTTAGAGGTAACTGAGTATATTTGATGGTGATCTTTCTAGAGTACTAGCTCTCTTCTTCAGACATGGTGTTAGACAAGAAACTGAAAATTTACAGACTTTTTATACACAAAAGACATGGACCTTCAAAGGAACTTAGAATCTTTAAAAAATAGCATAAGGCAAATACGCAGAGAAGTTATTTACAACAGGTCAAGAAATAATCTGGAAACTTGTGAGGCGTGACGGAGGGGTCAGTAATTTTTCCTCTTATCTCTTTGCTATCAGGTGGTGATTTGTGGCCCTCACAGTTCATACACAGTGTGACATGAAACTGGCATGAATATTAAGTCCATTTTGCAGAGTTTGAAATTTTTCCATTAGTTTAAATTCACATCCTTTCTCTCCCTCTGTGTTTTAAAATGTTCCATTTATATTATTATTATTATATACACAGACAACTCTCAGGCGATCATGCAATATTACAAAAGGAAGCCTTCTATAGCTGTATGTGCACGGCCCATACAGTTCTAAAAATGGGCAGTCAGTCCTGTATGATGCATCATCTGTATAACCATCGGTGACAGTGGGCCCCCTATATATCTCACCCCAGGTTTAACCAGCTTGGCTGGAGCCTGACCAAGCTCAATAGGCCCAGTCATATACCCGAGCTTGTGAGGTGGCAACATTGGTTCTGATCTCCATCACCGTGGACTCACCATTTTTGGAGGAGCCAGGACGAGAATAACGAACCTCACTTCACAGGAGTTCTCTCCCCAGTTCTGCGGCCTTTCCAGTCGGCTGATGCAAACATGTCGCCTCTGAAGTGTCTTTATAGTGCAACTGGAGGGGGGAGAAAAAAAAGTCATGAAACCACTCACACCTGACCAATAAAGAAGAGCATTGGGGGACAAATGCAAAAAACACGG
Source organism: Phyllomedusa bahiana (assembly GCA_025379985.1). Lineage (NCBI taxonomy): Eukaryota > Metazoa > Chordata > Amphibia > Anura > Hylidae > Phyllomedusa > Phyllomedusa bahiana. The sequence continues at coordinate 65,468 of JAODAL010017505.1, forward strand.
CTGTGAGGAGAATCCACTCCAAAATATGACTTCATCCCCAATTCCGTATCAGTCAGATATCACAACTGCCCCCAGCCCAGGGAAGCTCAATTTACACATTAATCAAGCCCATTGTAAATGCCTTTCAGTAGGATGTTCGCACAGCAGGACATCTGGATACCTCAAAAGAACTCTCCTTTCCCTTAATTAGCACTGAACAAATGCTGCCTCAAACCCCCCAAGCTTCCAAGGCTTCAATCAATCCAACCCAGTCGGGTCGTCTCCGATATTTCATATCGATTTATAGGCGACCAGCTCATAACTGGTGCATGGCGAGTTCATATCTCAAAATATGGAACTCCCCCGCACGCACAGCCCCATTTCCAGGTTTCCAGGGCGCATGGGGACTGAGATATCCAGAACCGGACCTACGGGGCCCATAAGATAGGCGTGTCTGATATCCAGGCGCCGTGTAGGCCCAGCCGGTTCTGATGGTGCCACCGGCTCGGTTCTGTGCCAAGGCCCTGCCGAGTTATAGTCCATTTTTGTGTTTGTATCAGAAACTGCATGACCTGAGTGGGAAGAGTTCATAGACCGCCCAGGGGTGTGTAGGGGCTGCCACGTGGGCTGTCCCCTAACAGATATAAGCAGGAGCGAGGGTTGGCTCTAACGTTGATCCATGGAGGGGGGTACCTAAGAGCAGTTCCAGGAACATCCACATGCAGCAGCCAGGCCACATACGCCCCCCCCCCCCCGTGTAGGCCCAAAGGTAACTTGACCCATTTTAACTGCCTTTTGTCTGTAACCCATGCTTGTATTTGCACCTCTCTCTTACCTGTATATATTTGTCTAGTGTGCCCTCAAAGGCTAATTAAATCTATAAACTTTAATCTGAGTTAGTCTGTCTTGATCATCGGCCTCACACGCCTAGTACTCGGTCTATAGTATATAGCTACCCAGGGTTGGTTCCTGACCCTGTTATAAGTCGGACACGGACCGGTCTTATAACTAAATGAGAGAACTGGTGGCAGCATTGTTTGTCTCCCTGTGCCTGTGTGGACAGGGGTTAACAGTGGAACAGTATGTGGCTGACCTTGCGCACCCAGAGAGGGCCGTGCAACGTCGAGATACACCCCAAGTCAGGCCGTCGTCCCTCAAGTGGGCCGGCGGTTGGGCTTTTTCGTCACAACGGCTATATAACACTAGTACATATACAAACCATATGTTCTGAGCTGATTCCTCTGCTGGAACAACAACTCCCCCCAGGTACAGAGAATGCGTTAAAGGGGTTGTCTCACTACAGGGATTGATGATTTTTATGTTAAAGATCTTGCAAAAACAAGTCACTTTGCAATATATGTCCATTAACAGTGTCCTACCTATTCCTAGATATCCCCTCTTGTATGGGCTGCATCAGCTCCTCAGGTCGCTACAGCTACAGACCTGTTTGATCTCTCCTGATGGGCTGCCAGCACTGATTGCTATAGCTACAGACCTGTTTACTCTCTCCTGATGGGCTGCCAGCACTGGTTGCTATAGCTACGGACCTATTCAATCTCTCCTGATATGCTGCCAGTGCTGGTCGCTAAAGCTACACACCTATTCAATTTCTCTTGATAGGCTGCCAGGACTGGTTGCTATAGCTACAGACCTGGCTTCTACAGCAGCCTAGTAGGAGCCAGTAAACACGTCCCTGAATTCAAAATGAAACCAAGAAAACAGGACTGAGGTAAGATGAATCAATGCAGTGAGACAACCCCTTTAAGTTAAAAAATTCTGTCCACCTGCAGATAACCATAGGGGGCGCTCACTGCATACAAATATATACAGTTTACAATGATGTCACCAAGAAGCACAAGAGCTCTACAAGGTAGCTCTGCAGCAAGGCTGCACACGGTTTTCAGGTGTGGGGCCATATACCACCCACAAAGTCCACAATAAACCTAAATGGGTATTACTTTTCCGAGACATTAGAAACTATTGACTGGATAGGTCATATAGCAAATGTCTAATACAGGTCTCCTATGTCCCTGAAATTAAAGGATGGTAGCGCATGCACAACTCCTAGTACATGGCACCATCTCTCCACCTTGTCCTCTCCCATCTCTTCTGCTTTCTGGGGTGCTGAACCTATTGGATATTTATGTTACTATAGATAATGTGGAAATGCTAAATATCTAAGATGGGCATGCCCCTTAAGATAAAAACCCGAGTAAAATGAATGCATCGTCTTATGCCAAATACATGGGCTGATGGCGAGCACCAAGCACACAACCAGCCATCGTCTGCCCTTTGCTTGATACCGTTAGTTATTCTTCCTGGATTACTTTCTTCATTAGCTTTAAAGAATAATACAGCCGCACAGTGTCCCCCATAAGGGTCACACTGTATCCCCATAACCGTGTCAGCAACACAATGTCCCCTACAACAATGCCAGCCGAACAATGACCCCTATAATAGTGGCTTTGCTAAGGGGACAAACAAGTACGTCTATGTCCTGATGGCTGAAGGCCACGTGCGGTCGCTCAACCACAAGGTGGAGCCAACTTTAGATAGTCCAAACAACTTTAGTGGAAATTTTGGAGGCTGATTGCATGTGGCTGCTGGCTGTCCAATGGTAGGGCTCTCCCAGAGATTACTACTCTGTACAACGGCAGTATACAGTGATCCAATGCATCAGGTTTCATCAGCTGCAGAATCTACTCCAATATGTGACCCATTTCATCAGGTGGGGAGGCTACTCCGACGTGGCATCAGGTGGGGAGGCTACTCCGACGTGGCATCAGGTGGGGAGGCTACTCCGACGTGGCATCAGGTGGGGAGGCTACTCCGACGTGGCATCAGGTGGGGAGGCTACTCCGACGTGGCATCAGGTGGGGAGGCTACTCCGACGTGGCATCAGGTGGGGAGGCTACTCCGACGTGGCATCAGGTGGGGAGGCTACTCCGACGTGGCATCAGGTGGGGAGGCTACTCCGACGTGGCATCAGGTGGGGAGGCTACTCGACTGGCATCAGGTGGGGAGGCTACTCCGACGTGGCATCAGGTGGGGAGGCTACTCCAACGTGGCATCAGGTGGGGAGGCTACTCCGACGTGGCATCAGGTGGGGAGACTACTCCGACGTGGCATCAGGTGGGGAGACTACTCCGACGTGGCGTCAGGTGTGGAGACTACTCCGACGTGGCATCAGGTGTGGAGACTACTCCGACGTGGCATCAGGTGTGGAGACTACTCCGACAAGCGCGACGTTGCATCAGGTATGGAGACTACTCCGACAAGCGCGACGTTGCATCAGGTATGGAGACTACTCCGACTAGCGCGACGTTGCATCAGGTATGGAGACTACTCCGACAAGCGCGACGTTGCATCAGGTATGGAGACTACTCCGACTAGCGCGACGTTGCATCAGGTCTGGAGATTACTCCGACAAGCGCGACGTTGCATCAGGTATGGAGACTACTCTGACGAGTGCAACATTCCCCAGGTATGGAGACTACTCCGCCAAGCTTGACGTTGCATCAGGTATGGAGACTACTCTGATACATGTCAAATGGTCTAAAAAAAAAAAAAATGGGAATCTCGCAAGAGAACAAAGAGTGACTTTTAAGGACTATATTTACTATTTTGCCATAGGCAAACTTAAACTCTATCAGTTCTCAATTTATAAAGCACTAAAACTTAACTTTTATTATGTATAACACTTAACCTCGATACACACTATTTAAAAACCTGATTTCTAAACTCTCAATATATCCCCTTCTAATTTTGAAGGAATAACTCCTTTTCTATTATCAAGTCTGGTGGGACACCACCTATTAACAGGGGAGCCTTATATATACACAGTGATTTACTAACTCCAATAAGGAATCCAAAGCATCCCACTTGGGCGGTCATCCCTAATCTGATGGGCATGAAACATATAAGGTTTCCTTGTGAGACCCTCTGCAGGGGGTGACACAGTAGAATAAGGTAAGAAATCACAAATTAAAATGTCATGCCTGACCTCCCCAACATGTTTCACCAGCTAACTGGCTTCATCAGGGGACGTGACGTTTCCCCAGGTCTGGAGACTACTCCGCCAAGCGTGACGTTTCCCCAGGTCTGGAGACTACTCCGCCAAGCGTGACGTTTCCCCAGGTCTGGAGACTACTCCGCCAAGCGTGACGTTTCCCCAGGTCTGGAGACTCTCTCGCCAAGCGTGACGTTTCCCCAGGTCTGGAGACTACTCCGCCAAGCGTGACGTTTCCCCAGGTCTGGAGACTACTCCGCCAAGCGTGACGTTTCCCCAGGTCTGGAGACTACTCCGCCAAGCGTGACGTTTCCCCAGGTCTGGAGACTACTCCGCCAAGCGTGACGTTTCCCCAGGTCTGGAGACTACTCCGCCAAGCGTGACGTTTCCCCAGGTCTGGAGACTAGTCCGCCAAGCGTGACGTTTCCCCAGGTCTGGAGACTAGTCCGCCAAGCGTGACGTTTCCACAGGTATGGAGACTACTCCGGCAAGCGTGACGTTTCCACAGGTATGGAGACTACTCCGCCAAGCGTGACGTTTCCCCAGGTCTGGAGACTACTCCGCAAGCGTGACGTTTCCCCAGGTCTGGAGACTACTCGCCAAGCGTGACGTTTCCCCAGGTCTGGAGACTACTCCGCCAAGCGTGACGTTTCCCCAGGTCTGGAGACTACTCCGCCAAGCGTGACGTTTCCCCAGGTCTGGAGACTACTCCGCCAAGCGTGACGTTTCCCCAGGTCTGGAGACTACTCCGCCAAGCGTGACGTTTCCACAGGTATGGAGACTACTCGCCAAGCGTGACGTTTCCACAGGTATGGAGACTACTCCGCCAAGCGTGACGTTTCCACAGGTATGGAGACTACTCCGCCAAGCGTGACGTTTCTTCAGGTATGGAGACTTCTCCGCCAAGCGCGACGTTTCCCCAGGTCTGGAGACTTCTCCGCCAAGCGCGACGTTTCCCCAGGTCTGGAGACTTCTCCGCCAAGCGCGACGTTTCCCCAGGTCTGGAGACTTCTCCGCCAAGCGTGACGTTTCCCCAGGTCTGGAGACTACTCCGCCAAGCGTGACGTTTCCCCAGGTCTGGAGACTACTCCGCCAAGCGTGACGTTTCCACAGGTATGGAGACTACTCCGCCAAGCGTGACGTTTCCACAGGTATGGAGACTACTCCGCCAAGCGTGACGTTTCATCAGGTATGGAGACTACTCCGCCAAGCGTGACGTTTCATCAGGTATGGAGACTACTCAGCAAAACGTCACGTTTCATCAGGTATGGAGACTACTCAGATACACGTCCCATTTCATCAGGTATGGAAACTACTCCTATACATGTCCCATTTCACCAGGTATGGAGAACAAAATTTTTGGAGCCACCTTTAAAACAACTCGCGCTTTGGCTTGTTTAAACATAAGATGCTTTTTTTTGAGTTACCCAGAAACAACTTTAGAAACTTGCGCTGCTCCTCCTGGAAATTTTCCTCGGGGCCCTTTAAATTTCCATTGAAGGTAGTGTGGAGTGTGGCTGCATGTATGCGAGTATATATATTGTGCTTTACCCATAATGTTTGTAGCTATACATTTGTGGTGCCCCAGATGTGAAGTTTATGAGTGTACAGGGTGTGTGGGGTCAGATAAAAAGCGTGCGGGGTGACTGAATGAATGTATTGTTCCACGCAGACTTAAACAATTAAGTTGTAAGCAGTAACATGGGGCACTTCTGGGGTTGAATGGTTTTTGAGGGGGGGGACTCTGATAGTTACATTACTCGGCTCATGCAGATGAAATTTTTGGGAAAACCCCGCTTTTTTTCTGGGAGCGATCTAAAAGCTCGGGGGGGGCCCAAAAATATTGGTGCTCCAAAACCCCGTTTAAATTTTTTTAGCTAGAGGTTGAAAAAAAAAGATGAAAAAATTTTGTTTTATAAATTTTTAAAGATGAGCTGTATCAGAAAACCTCTAGTGCCGACAGGGCCGCAGCCATAGGGGGTGCAGAGTTAGTGGTCACTACCAGGCCCTGGAGCCTAAGTGGACCCAAAAGCCTTTTATTTGGATAAAAAAATCACTGTATTTTTAAATAGCAAAAAAGGGGTAGGGGGGGCCCCCTTTTTTACTTTTTGTATTGGGAGCCCTAAGCTTTAAAAGGGGTTTGTTCTTACTTGGGTTTCATTTTCCCTCAGTTCTGTTTTTTTGGGTTTTAAATTTGGAATTTCCAGGGGTTGTTTTTTGGGGCTTCTCCCAAAGGCTTGAGTGCACAGGTCTTTTAGCTAGTTGAAACCCAGTGCTGGCAGCCTTTTTCAAAAGAGATCAACAGGTTTGTAGTATGGGAAACCCAGCGCTGGCACCCTATCAAAAAGGGGGACAAACAGGTCTTTAGCTATAGCCCCCCAGCGCTGGCAGCCCTACCGGGAGATTGAAAAAGGTTTTTGCTTAGAAACCCGCTGGGGGGCCCCCCAGCCCCCCAAAAAATTGGGGGGGAGGTTTTAACAATTTTCGGGGTTACCCGCTTTTTTGGGGCAACCGGGTGGGGGGGGCGGGCCTATCAGGTTTGGGGTCAAACGGGGCGGGAGCTTAGCGCCCTTGGGGAAAGCTGATCCCGGGGGGACCTTTACAAGAAGGATATCTAGGAAGGGTAGGAAAATGTTAATGGTTTATATTGAAAAATTTGATTTGGGTTTTTGCAAGATTTTTTAAAAAAAATTAAAAAAAAGAAAGTGATTTGTGTGAGAAAACCCCTTTTATTTTATGCCTTTTTGAACCCCCATTAAAACTAAGAAAAAAGGGTAGGAAAAAAGAATCATTAATGTTTTTTTACACAGGGAATACACAGTAGTATATCTTTTGCGGGCCCGATTACAAAGGTCGGGTAAAAGAAATTTCAATCACAATGGGGTTTTAATGGGGTTATTAAAAAAGGGATCGGGGGATAAGTTGAGGCCCTGGGGGGGAAATGGCAGATGAGGTTTAACCCGGGATAAATGAAAGGTTTTTGCCAAGGGGGAAGAAAAATTTCCATTAATTGATTTTACTTTGGTTTTGGGGAAAAAAACCCCCATGGGCTAAATTTTGAATGGGGAAGGACTTGGGAATCTGGTGGGACAGTAAACCCAAAAATTTTTTAGGGGCCAGTGTCAGGGCAGCGGGCCAAAAGCAAATAGGATCGGGGGTCATTAAAAGGGGTTTAGAGGAAATGAGGGGAACCCTTTATTTCCAACTTTTACAAGTAAACGGGGTTAGCACCACAAAATTTTAATATTTTGGGTTTTTTACATTTTTGGGGGGCACCAGTGCACGGAAAGCAATTGTAGACCCTTGGGAACAGGTAAAAAGGGCGGGCAACAAAAAAAATTTAAAAGGGGCTGGGGTTGATAACCCCAACTACCAAAAAGGGATGGGCAAGGTTTGGGGGTTAATTTAGTTTAGAGAAAAGAAGGCTTCGGGGGGACAAAATTTTAAATATGTTTAAATACATAAAGGGTTCAAAAATAGAGATTTTTTTTCCCCCCGGGGGGATTTTTTTTTTTTTTTTCCCCCCCAACAGGGCTGTATTTTAAAAAAAGGGGGGCACCTCTAGTCTTGAGGAAACAAAATTTTTTTACAAAAAACATAAAAAGGGGATTTTTATGTAAGAGCAGTGGATATGGAATTTCTTTCCCAGAGGGTTTTGAAATGGTAAATTTTAAATTCCCCGATTTTCAAAATTTTTTGGGGAGATTTTGGAGGAAATTTAATATAACAAGTTACAGTAAAATGGATTAAAGGAGAGGGGTCATTGCCCAAAGGGGGGATTTTTCTGAGGGCCAGATTGGAGTCCAGGAAGGAATTTTTTCCCTAAAATGGGTAATTGGTTTTTTTCTCCCTAAATTGGGGGGTTTTTGCCTTTTCCTCTGGATAAACCCACCTTAGCAAAAAACCGGGTAAACTAGAGGACAAAGTCTTTTTTTTTTCCCTTTACAAACTATAAAAAATTATGAAAAAAAAACGGTACACCCTTCCTTTCCCCCGGGAAGCTGTTTGGTGTGTGAGGAGACTGGGGTTTTTTCCCGGAGGGCCGTTTCTTGGATTAGGGGAGAAATCGATAAAAGGACAGAAAAGCGACTTATGGGGAAAAGGAGTAATAAAGGGGGTCCCGCAAATGGGGGCCAAATTTTTAATGAAGGCTTTAAATAAGGATTTTAAATTTTCCCATACCCCAAAGCAGGGTTTTACTTCCTCCAAAAACTTTTTAGGGAAAGGGGGTCTGAACCCGTCGCTTTTCCAGCTTTTGGGAAAAAACTAAAAACTCCCATCTTTACAGTTATTAATTTTACCAGGGGCATGTGGGGATGTTTTTTCCCTGCCCGCTGGAGGCCGACCTTGGGCAAAACCCCTGTTTTAGGAAAATGTTCAATAGCGTATCTAAGGCGTAATTAAAGAAGTACTGTGCGTGCCGCTATATGCCTTTTTGCTTCAAAAAGAAAGGGCACGGGCCCCAGGGGCCCACTTCTGAAGCGTCCCCCAAACTTTTTTCCCCGGTGCGTATTGTGGCCGGGTGAAAAAAGGGCCCCAGAAAATTTTATAGCGTCAATGAGGTATGAATTTACCGCAATTTGCATGGCGTTTGCAGCGCAGATAAGCGTGAAAAACCATCCCCTTAAAAGGGGAAACCTGTTACAAAAGGTTTTTCCCCCCCCCTTGCTGGGACAGTCACAAGCTAGTGTAGAAATGGTTTCCAGCGCTGTGCCCTTTTTATTCTGTAAGTTTCCCTGCGTTTTAAATGTTTTTAAATTCTCAAATCTGCATTTTTTAGCCGGGAAAAGAGTCTTTAAAAAAAAAAAAAAGTGTCATTTTTTTTCAAACCCGCCACTAAGGGCTAGCCCGCCCCCCCGCATTGATAAAACCTATTACTTTTGAATAGTAGAAACTGTGAATAACTGTCAGGTGGGCGGGGTAGCCTTTGGTGGGGGGGTAACATCTTTCTCATGAATTTTGATTTGAGGGGTAAATGCTTTAAACTACAGGGAAAACAGCCCCTGGAAAACAGCCCGGTCCATCACTAGTTGTGCCCGTCCTCAGCAGGAGGAAAAACAACCCATGTGGGAAAAGGTTTTCTTTTTGGGGTATTCCCTGTTTTCAGTCATTATGATTTTTTTTTCCAGCTGTAAACTCCCAAAAGGCCCCTTTACACTTTTTTTTGGCTAAAGAAAACCCCTTCGCAAACTTGATTTTTATTATTTTTTAAAAGGCTTTTTTTTCCCCATGCAGCTTTTTTAAAAATATTTTTTAATTTTTAAAATTTTTTTAAATTTGAAATGCAGGTTTGTAAGTTTTTTTTTCCCCCCCCGGGGGCCTTCTCCCCTTACAAATTTTTGTGATCCATCCCCCTGATTTGCAATTTTGGGAAAAAAAAACTACAAAAAAAAAAGTTGAACTTCCCCGTGATGCCCCCAAAATAATGTGAAGTTATGGCTCAGTAATTTAAATCTTACATCTAGTGTAATGGACCAAAAGATTTATCTGAATGGATAGTGGCAAAATTGGGGGGGGGGCCTCCCCCCTACCCGAATATTTGGGATGTCCACCCCTGGGATCCTTGTGGTAAGAAATAGGGGGGTAGGGACACTAGTTGACGTTGGGGGGCCCCCAAAAACCTTTTCATTTATAATACAGGCCCGTTTTTCGGGCTTACATCTGTCCCCCAAATTATTAAAAAGGGGAAATTATGGGGGATGTGGCACTTGGGAGTTCCCTGTTCCAAAGCAGATAGTAGCTGTGGAACGACAAAATTCCTTTCTTTCCACGGGCACATGAGGTGAAAAATTTAGAGAGAATTTTTTAAAAAGGGGCCACAGACAGCAAAACAAATGTAAAAACCCTTCCCTGCACGATCAAAAATGGAAAAAAAAAAAAAACTTTTTGTGCTGGAGTTACATTTAATACATACCTGAAAACCCATGTCTTTAGAATAGCCCATAACTCACAATAACCCCGCTGCCCCTACTCCACCCCACAAACATGTCTGCCCCTCACCTTCTCTTTCCTCCTCCCTTGCACATTGTGAGTATGAGATGTTGCGGTCAAGCTGTAATTGATGCTCGAGGCCACATGACCGGTTATTAAGACACTGACCGTTTTTATGGTGTTTACCCTGCACTGGTGTCGCTTTTGCTTTACACGAGAAAATCAAAATTGCTGCTGCGACCTAAACGTCCTACTTTCAGGATAAAATATCACTGGAGCGGGAAATTTTTACACTTTCCATAAATTCATAAGTAGCGTATATATGAGAAGTTTATAAAAGGTTTAAAAGGGGTTTTGCCACAATGTCATGTTGACGTGAAATCCTGCAAAATGGGTATTTAATCACTTTTCTAGATATATGTGATTACAGAAAGTGAAGCCTCTGAGAGCTACAGCATTGCTCAGTCCCCCTTAGTTTCCTGACCGTTTACATTAGACAGGACCAGGACACTGACAGGAGCTGATCTGGCCGCGCTTCCGTGTTTGCACTTCTTATCTGATGACAGGGAACATGAAGAAGCTTGCAAGGGGCTGGGGAGAAAGTACAGTGTAGGAGGTTGTCTGCTGTATTGAGAATCCACTGGTTGTAATGTAATTATTTGAGTAAACATTTCAGACGCTCCCTTCTTCCTCGCCCTCTGTTCACCCCCCTCCCTCTCACCCCTGCAGCCCTTCATGACTCAGCATGCTTTCTTTATATTCTCTCCTGAGCAGATAAGAGGTAAGGAACTCACTTTGTGGCAACAGGGTTAATTTATATTTTTCCCTGGTACCTTAAAAAATTGGTGTCTAGATATTTAGAGGGTTAATGCACTTTTTTCCCTCTGGTAGTCTAGTGCAAATAGTAGGTATACATGGTGGTTGTCAGGAGGTTGAAAGCCTATGGGGTGCTGCATTAGCTACTGGAAAAAAACTTGAATGTTTTACAACAGAAAATCCCAGCAGGTAAAACCTGCGATGCCCTGCACTCCCTATGAAATATTACCCAGACAAGAGTTAAACGATATTGAAGAAACTACAATCCCGGATAATCGTGTCTGCAAACCAATTGCTTGATCATCCGGGATTGTAGCTAGAACCGGATTGCGCTATCACCTCTTCAGCCAATATCATCTAACTCCTCTCTGGGCTTGTTAGGGGGCTTTCACAAAGCGCAGTTTTGGTGCCGTTTTAACTGCGTTCCAATTATCTGCCTTTATTAGCAGCAAGCTTCTTTCATATCTCTAAACTGCTTGGAAAGTGAGTAATTAGTGTGTTTGTAAGGGTGCTTTCACACAGTGCGTTTTTGATGCGTTTTTGATGCTTTTTTTGTGCAGGAAGGCACAGCAATTAATGCTGTACATTGATACACAAAAACTGGCAAAAATCGTGATTGCTGCACAAAAATCGCGGTAAAATCGCGATTTTTTTTTTTATCCTGATTTTTGCCGGTTTTTGTGCAGCAATGTGACAGCATTAATTGCTGTGCCTTCCTGCACAAAAAATGCATCAAAAACGCACTGTGTGAAAGCACCCTAATCCACAAGACTTCACACATTGTAATTGATTACTTGAAACACCGTTCTGAACAACTTAGACAACTGAAAGAAGCTTGCTGCTAATAAAGGCAGTTTAATTGGAGCGCGTTAGGGTGCTTTCACACGGTGCGTTTTTTCAATGCGTTTTTTGTGCAGGACCTCTATCCCCTGATGAAGCCAGTTAGCTGGTGAAACATGTTGGGGAGGTCAGGTGTGACATTTTAATTTGTGATTTCTCACCTCTTTCTACAGTGTCACCCGCTGCAGACATATATGTTTTATGCCCATTGGATTAGGGATGACTGCCCAAGTAAGATGTTGTGGATTCCTTTTTGGAGTTAGCAAATCACTGTATATATAAGGCTCCCCTGTTAATAGGTGGTGTTCCACCAGACTTGATTATAGAAAAGGAGCTATTCCTTCACAATTAGAAAGGGATAAATGGTGAGGTTAGAAATCAGGTTTTTAAATAGTGTGTATAGAGGTTAAGTGTTATACATAATAAAAGTTACATTTTACTGCTTTATAGATTGAGAACTGATAGAGTTTAAGTTTGCCTAGGCCCAAATAGTAAATATAGTATTT